>CAKNYM010020107.1:18430-34516 GCA_932195095.1 Andricus curvator
CCGCTGTGTAAGGATAACAGCGGTAAAGACAAACTGCAAACTACACCATGCTCCTAATTTTATACCTACAACATCATCGCAAATGATTTCAAACATCGTATTAAAATAACTTGTAACGTCCTCATCTCATCAGTCACTTGACTTCGTCCGTGGCTATGACGAAAACCGGGTTCACCCGAGAAAAAGTTTTGAAAAATAAGGTATAACATACCTATAAGAAAGGTATAACGTCAACAACTTGCCCTAAACCTAGGACTCTTAACATAATGGATGCCTTTCTATAGATACATTACAATGTCCGTTTTAGAAAACAAAGATTACATCTTATATTGGGATGTGACTATCCAGACGGATCATTACATCCGAGCCAATCGACCCGACATCGTGATGCGAGAAAAAAAACGTGGAAGAGTCTACATCATCGACATTGCTTGTCCGCTTAACTGAAGTTTGCAGGCAACCTATACAACCAAGATCCATAAGTATAGCGAGCTAAGGCATGACGTAAAGACAATATGGAGGAATGTGAAACACGCATATATTCATCCTATTGTGATTTCGGCTGCAGGCAATGTGCACGCAAGATGCACTGAACATCTTGAACATTTAGGAGTCATTAGGGTACTGGCAGCAGCTCAGAAGGCGGTTTTATTAAACACCTGTCGCATTGTATGAAGTTTTCTAGACCATCAGGAAGGAAGTGACTAAAAACCTGTGGAGTGGCAGATGGTAGCTCTAAGAAAGCATCCAGAGGCGACTGTTGTCACCTCCAATGCTCGCTGTCGCTGTGTAAGGATAACAGCGGTAAAATACGAACTCCAAACTACACCATGCTCCTAATTTTGTACCTGTAACATCATCGCAGAAGATTTCAGACATCGTATTAAATTAACTTATAAAATCCTCATCTCATCAGTCACTTGACTTAGTCCGTGGCTATAATGAAAAACGGGGTTCACCCGGGAACACGTTAAACAAAAATAATAAAAATATAATAGATTAAAAGGTAATAAGTTATTAACTGACATACTTCAGACCAAAGAAAGAATCCATGAGATGTTGAAGATCCTTTATTCCTTATTTTCGTCGACATTTCGAAAACGAATAGTTTTCATCATCAGGACAAGAGCGTCATTAAAAAGTTGTAATTCATAATACGAAGTCAAGTATTAGTACCATTGTATGTGGAAATTAAATAAGATACATAATTTTATATTTCTCCTTTTCTCATTATTCAAATTGAGATTTCTATTATTTTAAATAAATAATAGATAAAAACTTCATCTTAAATGCAATGTTAATTGCCCTTCGAATTTTTTACTTTAAGGATCATCAATGAAAATTAATAAAAACATTTAAATGAAAAATTTGTTCTTTTGGATAGAAAAGTCAACTATTTAATTGAAAAAGCAACTGTTTTTGTTGAAGTTTAATCTTTGTTTTAAAAAATCGACCATTTGGTTGGAAATTTATCTTCGTTGGTTCCAAATTAACTGTTAGGTTAAAAATTCAACTATCTTGTTCAAAAATCGTCCCTTTGGCTTGAAAGTTAAACTATTTTGTTCTAAATGTAACTGTTTCTTTGTTAATTAATTTTTTTCATAAATTCAAATATTTGTTTGAAAATGTTTGAAAATTCAACTCTGTAGGTCGAAAATTTAACTACACGGAAAAAATAAGTCTTGGAACATTTCCTAGATTAGTGCTGGACTTTTGGACGGGCCATCATTTTTATAAAGTCTCGTATACTTTCTATGAAGTTGTCGTAAATTTTCATGGAAAAGTAAAGAAAAGTCATGGAAGTTTTCAAGCACAGTCAAGGAACAACAGTCTTGGAATTCGTATCAGACAGTTTCCAAAGAAAATGTATACAGTCATGAAATGGCTATAAAAAACTCTTTATATTTTCAAAGACTTGAATTGAATAAGTGCGTAATTCAGAAAGAAAGAACTGGAATACGAGTCAGGGAAACACTCCATGACTATCTGCGAGAATTTGCAGAGGCGCGGTCAGTGACGTTCAGGGACAAATTCACATTGATATGAATGTAGTAGACAGTGGACGAAGATTCAGTGCTCCCAAACCTCGGAGATTGGTTATCATTGACTTGCTTATTTAAAATGATTAAATGTGCAAATAAATTGTTTACAAACTAAAAGTTATTGTAAAACGCATAAATATATTAAGAATGATTTAAAATGATTATTTATGATTAAAAAACGTATGCCTTTCCTCGAATTTAAAATCGATCGTTTATTTTTACAACTGGTCGCATAAATAAAGGATTTAAATCTCCAAGACTTAGTTGAGGTGAAAAATTTTATTCACTTGCTACCTTATTCTGCTAGACATCAAATTCCTTTAACAAAGTTGCACGATAGTTTCTTAAACGAATATTTACACGCTTCAAAATTTGTAGTGGTATTAAGTATTCCTACGTCTTTCTCAATCTTCGCGATATTACTTGTAATACAGTTATTTCTATTGAAAATAAATTAGAAGATGGCTATTATTACATTGCAAAAAACTGGATGTAAGCAGATTTTATTTTCAAGTTCGTATTTTCTGTACATAAAATATTTATAAAAATATTAAAATAAAATATAAGAATGTGTCTCATAATAGAATAAAATTTGTTTGTTTTTCATTACAAAAACATTTGCATAAAAGTCATCTTCCTATTTATAATTTTAATAAATAATAAAAAGTTGTTTAGAAGTTAATCGAGTCACCACTAATACTTCTTGAAACACTGAGAGGGCCCCGAGATATTACGAATCGAATGTCTGGGTTATTTTTTTCAAAAAGATACACAACAATTGTTTAAACAATTTCCTTATTTATTTAACATAATTTATTTTTCTGATATAAAATCTAAAATACTTTTCGTGGATTGTGGTTAAAATTGCTATTTCTCATAAAAAATTTAATTTAAAATAACCATTTTTTAAATAACAATCTATAAAAAGTATTTTCGAATCTATCTTAATAATTCTTTCATCTTTTAAGAGTGTCAATGCAAATAAGTTTTTTCCCAAGTTAAAAATTTTGTTTTTCAATAATTTATAGATATAATTTGGTAAATACGTCAGTTTTATTAAAATTAATTGTTTATAACGTTGCAACTTATAAACAGTGCATCTCACAAAAAGAGCACAAAGGACAAAAAGTTTGATTTTTTGTTGACTTGTTATAAATTTCTTCAATCAAGAGTCAAATTCTTTAATTTAAAAAATAAAAATAACTCAATGTAATTTTTAAACAGAAATTTTATCATGTGCCGTAGTACTATGTAATTATTTATTTATACTCAATATGAAATTGTCTGAGAAAAATTTCCATTACATGGATTTTATATTTTTTTCTATAGAATCGAACGGTGCAATTAGTTTTTCTGTTATGTCTCACAAATTTTAAAAATTATTTAAACAATTTTAGTGTAAATGAAGAAAAAACATTTTTTTACGTAAAATCATCCCTTGGTCAAAAAATAATTTTCCCTGAAAAATTATATTTTTTAATTATTTAAACAAAAATTGTTTAAACAATGTGTTTAATTTATTAAGCAAAGTCAGTCTTGCAGCAGTTGTCTAATTCGCAGCCCTCACTCAGATTGTTTTTACGCGGCCATGCAGTTTCCAGCTGTAGCACAACGCCAAGATTTTTTACCGTGTTTTCATTGCGAATCATTAGCCGAGTGGCTTGAGCGGTTAGGAATGAATTGCGTTTGTCTCATGTCTAGAGTATAGGTAGTTCTAATGCCCGCAGCGTGCGTCCGACTTTTCAGAGCGTAAAAAGCGTGCGATTAATATAAGTAGTAATTGTGTGCGGTACATTATGTTCAAATAAATATATAAGTTAAAAATAATAATATTATAAATTTAAAAAAGAATTTTTTATTTTTTATTAGCATAAATGGCTAGCTTGACAGTCTATGAACCCTTCCTTGACTGTCTTCGAGAATTTAATATTGGAGTGTTGAACGAATTACAAATTTGTCTGTGATATTTTGTTGATGGAGTCTAGAAGTGCTTCACTGACTATGCTGGACGCAATCTAAGAAGTCTTATATTTCTTCAAGCAGTATTTGCGTGATTTTCCAATACGATATTTTCCAATTTTCAAATGCTTTTATACCTATCCTAAAGTCACAGACTCGGTCAATGAAAATTTCCAGCACTTTTTTTTCCGTGTATGTGGTTAAAAATTCAACTATTTTGTTAAAAAGTCATGTTTTTTGTTTGAAGATTTAACTGCTTTGTTGAAACTTCGTCTTTTTGGATTGAAAATTCGAATATTTGGTTGAAAATTCGTTTTTGTATGTTAAAAATGCAACTATTTGGTTTAAAATTCATTTCTCTTGCTTAAAAGTCAAACTTTTTGTTTTTAAATTCGTTTGAGGTCCGCTAAGCTGGCATGATCACATTGCAAACATGGACTAAGAACCTATAGGGAATTAAGGGTCTCATTTAGGGCTAATTTAATGCCCTGTTGCCACATCTAATGCTCTGCATTTAAACAGAAAACCCGGTGGTCATGCTAGCTTAACGTTAAGCTAGCAGAAACACACATAGAAAAAAACTTTCTGAATATTTCTTTGCTCTACAATTTAGGGCAGACATGCCCAACTCGGGGAAATTTCCTTCGAGAACACATGTTCCGCCTCCATCACTCTTTCTCCTAGAGAGCGGGATTGGTGGTAGACACGTGCTGGAATCTCTCATCTGTGACGTACGCTGCACCGTAGATACGAAATATCTGTTGGAGTGCTTGGGGGCGACTGACTTTTCAACATAAAATTTTAATAGTAACTAGAGTCTTAATTATTTTATTGTAGTGTGTTTACATTTCTTTTCAATGAATGTAATTGAAAAGAGAAGTTCACAAAATGTTTGTTTGTTGTACATTATTGAATATTTTAATATCACCGTTTTTTATACATTGTATGTATAATATACGCAAATGTTGGCTGATACTTCTTGCAGTATAACAATCTATTAAAATTATGCACAACGTAGAAAGGTAAGTTATAGAATTGAAATATAATTATAAAATCTCAATCCTATTCAGTATCAATAAATTCTGATATGTTTAATTAAATATTATATGTATTAAATATAATATTCAAAAGTAAATGTAAGCGCCAGAAATCTGTGCATTGTGCGACATTCGGCGATGAACTAAGAAGAATTAATAACTAAAAATATTCTATGCAAGCTTCAATGTATCTTATCTTTGTCATACCAGCAAGTATTATTATGTTATTAGGTTCATGAAATATTGAAGAACAAGTTCTTAACTTTGGTCTAATAGTAGTCTAGCATGTACTGTATATCATAAGTCCACCCAACTTATATATTAGGAATAAGCGTAAAACTTGTAACAGAATTGTTACCATAACGCGGGACTCGGTACGTCCCTGCACGAAAGGGTTGCCGAGCCGCACACGAGACGGAGCGGAATCCTCCGAGGGGACCCGAAGTCCCGAGCAACAGCATGGCAGTTGCTCATTCTCTGCTCGTTCGTTCGGTCGTTATGCGTTTCCAGCTAGTGCTAGTGTGTGCTCTCGCTTTCCCGCCCTGGAGTCGATCCCGAAGGAAGCTCCTGACGGTACTTCGCACCCCTTATAACTCTATGCCTCTACGCTCTTACGAGGGTGACCCGATCGCCAGTGCCTTGCCACGACCTGGCCATGTTCATCGCAGCTGTAAGTGGCAATAAAGTGTTTTTACTTTTTATGAAAGGTTTTTCAATGTGTTTCACCGTCTTCTCGGCTTTCCATTTTCCTAATTTCCCTCCTCGGCATTACACCCGTAATATATACCTGGCGCCCAACCCAAAAACTCCAAAACTCTTGCATCTGAAACTTTTCTTTGGCAAAATTTTGCATGCTAATTGATCTTATTGCCATGTCAAAATAACTGATTTCATGATTAACATATACTGAATTTTGAATTTACAATGGTTTATATATGTTCTTGATTTATATGTGCTTATGATTTTATAATTAGAATTATATATATGTGCAATGATTTGTCTATATTTGCGCATGAATATTTATTTATATTGCCAGTGATTTATTTGTGCCTATTGTTACTGAAAGAGTAATACAATTTGCCATTTTTTAATATTGCCATGTATATGAGAATGTTAGCATGTATTGCGTAGCGTAATTCAGGGTAAAATACAACATTTGAAACCATAAACGGCAATTAAAATAGCAATTCCTCTTTACGTTGATAAAAAGTAAAATTGATTCTAGTTTAAAAAGAATGAAACTAAAATTGAAATAAAAAACGAAAATAAGAATTTGGAAAATAAGGTACTATATTCTTTTTTCTTTGGGAAAATTAGAAATTCATCATTTTAAAAATAAAACCAAAAACTTCGGAAATTATTGAAGGGAAATAAGGAAACCTGGAAGAAAAGAAACAGAACGCATTTTGACTCTCATTGAATATTTCAAGCGCCGAACGAAATACACCGTTCAAGCGCGCAAACAAGTTAGCACGTGCAGCGAGCAATACCCACGAGTCGCGCCAAGATCACGCGACGTATCTCCAAAACAAAGAGTCCTACGAAGAAAATAAACATATTTTCGAACTCGAGAATTAATTCGATACCAAATTAAAATTTTCGACCAAAATGGGAATTTTAAATTAAGATACCACATCGGTCAAATATATACAGGGTGTCCCACCAGCAATAATTTGAATTTAACTTAATATAAATGAAACTCAGGCCGGGTACAGTCAAGAAAATAATGACTAAACCCACTAACATAGAAATCGGTCACGATAACTTGGTCTTGGAGGGTGCCGCTGCACTTCCAATCCAAAATATTAATTCGGATAAGGCCACAACGAGACCAATAATCGGAATTATGGTCCCAACTCCACTCAAAAACACGGACGCTATCCCTAAAATAATAAATAGATCGATAGGTCGCGGTAGGGGTTTCGCGAGAAAAAATATGGGAACCCCAACGAATAACAATATGTCAGACAAAGACAGATTGATTGGAACAACATATACTGAACCAACTCAAACTCAAAATAACCGACACTCACTCCATGACCTTACTCAAAACCCTAACAGAACCTTCGACTTAGAAAAGGATACGTTCTGTTGGGACAACGAAAACTTACTCGCAATAGGGGCGTCAGGCCCAATACATATTTCGGCACAATCTAATAATGAAATTTTCCAACGCGATTCATTCCTGCAAAATAACACTCAGCTCATACTAGAATCGGATGAACTTTTAGAAACCGCGGAATATAACGAATTTATGAATAGGCAGAGGGAAAGATTTTTTAAAGAAAAGGAAGAGAGGATAAAAAATTTAAGGTTTAGACTCGACCCACCCGTCAATAGCTCTTTTGAATACAGAAAGAAAACAATAGAACCACACGACAGGAAAAATAAAAGCGCATCTCTTAATAAACATTCAGTACAGTTCAACCTAAGAGGAAACTTGCAGGAACCTAACCAACTTTCATACCATAATAATCGTAGTAGAACAAGAGTTAATAATACAAAATTAAACAATATAGACGACAGTGAAACATTACAGGACAGAACAAACTCAAACCAAAACAGACGACATATACTCTCGACAACAAGGGAAAGGCCACACGGACATTGTAGAATCCACACAAATAACACAGATACGGATAGCGAACCTGAAAGTAATTTAAATAGCGAGACCATTCCAGCAACTTATTTCTCATTCGGAATGATCCAAACTCCCTTCCAAATTATAAGCAATTGGCCTATTAAATTCAGAAACAATAAAGATGATAGTCCCGCGTATTTATTGGACGAATTAAAAAGATTTAAAAGGGAATATAAAAATTCCTGGAGATGTTTATCTGATTTCACCGAAGATTTTAAAAACGCGTATATCGATGAAAGGTTTTCGGAAGAAATAAATAAAATTCTGCAACCAAGAAATCCACTCTTACCTAACAGAAATTAGAAAACTCTTTACTAAACTCTACCCTAGAAAAAACTTAGAATGGGAATTACGTAGAACTTACGAAAACCTTCGCATCGAATACAAAATGTACATTAAAAGGAACGATTTTGAAACTTTTGAACAATTAGAGGACTTAGGTAAGGAATGGGAAACTGAGCTAGCCAAATCAAAAATTTCGAGGCCAAGTTTTACAAATTACTGAACCTAAAACAGATGATAAAAATGAGCAAAAGTTCAATAACCGCAACGGGGATAAAAACAATTCAGAAAATGTTAAAGATGATAAAAAGGAAAATAATAGTCGTCAAAATAATAACAAAAGCGGATATCAAAACCAAAATGACCAGGGTAGAAAACAATACAAAAATCGATTTCCATTTTCACCATTTGGATTTTCACTCCTACCTTTTCCAAACCAATACCAACAAAACCTAAGACCTAGATTCCTACCTGGTTTCCAATCAAATTACCAACCTAGGTTCACAAACAATAGACCACGATACCCATTTAATCCTTATAATCAAATCTTACCTATGTTCCACCAAATGACGTTAGGCCAACAGCAAGGTCAAAGTAGCCCAATGATTGAATTCCCAACAGAAAAAGCTGAAAATAACTCAGGAAATAACAACAGTAAACAAAATTTCGAAAAACCAAACTACGGTAATAAAAATTAAAAATCGGTTAACAATAATAGGGATCCACAAGAAAAAACAAGTTCTAACTCAGACAAAAAACAGGACTCAAATACAAAAACGAATGAGAACACAAATAATTCAAATTCTTATTATTGTGGTTTAACGGGCCGTTTCAAAAGAGAATGTCCTTATCAAGCTTATAACCAGGGAAACAGGAAGGGCGGGTACTAGGGCCAAAAATATTACAACCTAGCACCGAAACGCCAGAAATCTTAAATTCGGATAAAAGTGAAGTAATGGAAACACGTTTTCATCTGATGACAAAAGTCGAAAGTAGTTTATTTCGAATTTTGGTGGATACTGGTGTCACACAATCGTACGCTGGCAAGGAATTTCTGGAAAAAAATCCAGAATTCCAAATTTTCAATTTTCAAACCCGTCTCGCAAAAATTAATGGTCGCGAAAGGCGAAACGGTTGACATAATTGGGCAAGTAGTAATCCCAATTAGAGTCGGTAGACACACAGAACATGTTATGTTTAGGTTAGTCCCAAAATTAAACTCCGTAGGCATTTTAGGCACGGACATGCTAAAAGCCTTACGGATGACCTTAAATTATTATGACTCGGAAATCTGGTGGTTACCAGGGAGTCCCCCCACATGCTATCCAATGGAAACAAATCCACAATCATTACCCCTCCCAATAACTGCGAACAAAACCGAACGTAAACCTGACGTCAAAGCGGAAGAAACTAAGCAA
Organism: Andricus curvator; assembly: GCA_932195095.1. Taxonomy (NCBI): domain Eukaryota; kingdom Metazoa; phylum Arthropoda; class Insecta; order Hymenoptera; family Cynipidae; genus Andricus; species Andricus curvator. The sequence continues at coordinate 27,810 of CAKNYM010020107.1, forward strand.
AGAAAAAACGAAAATATTAAGGACGAACCAATAATTAAAAAAGAAGAAAATAGGAATTTAGATAAGAAACCGAAATTCGGAGGCAGGATTAACCTCAAAACTACTAGAGAACTTAACAAAAATAGCCAGATGTTAAAAGATAGCGAAATTCCCCGATTACCTATCAATCCTAACCAACCCCAAAAAACCAAAAACGCCCAAATTCCTGTAAAAACCCCTATGAAGGGTATCCCAAGCTTAATGAGCATCCCAACGAGCAACAAATTCCAACCCCTAGAGAGCATCCCCACCTCAGACACTAGCGACGACTCAAGCACTCAAGACTAAAATACATTAGGCAAACCATGAATCAAAAGGAATAGGAAAAATAATTCGGGAAAAATATTTTATAATAAAAAATACGAGGAAAAATATAAGGATAGTGACAGTAACCTTTGGAAAAATAAAAAAGTTACTGATCAAAATAAAATAGGAAAGGAATCTCAAAAAGCAAATGAGATAAGGGAAACCGAAAATAAGAATCAATGGATTAATTTCAAAAATAAAGCTATAAGATTGCATAATATTTCAGATAGGTTGGGAAAAATAAACGAACAAAATTATTGTTCGCCAGAATATTGTGAAGGTATTGTCGAGCTTAACGAAAGCCAACCATCCCAATTAGAAAAACTTTTAGAAAACAAAATCAAAGTATATCAGGGAACAGAACAAAGGGCGACTCACCTAACAAAATACAAAATTGACGTCCAGGGCCACGATCCCATTAAACAGCGATATTACCACGTGAGCCGAAAAATTAAAGAAATAATTTATCGAACCGTGGATAAATTATTAGAACGGGATATAATAGAACCCTCTTGTTCTGATTAGTCAAACCCTACAGTGATGATCAAACAACCGAGAAAAGATTACAGATTTTGTTTAGACTTTAGAAAGGTTAATAATATTACAAAAAAGGACCTCTACCCAATCCCACTCATGAAAGAAATTCTGGACACTTTAAGATCAGCAAAATTCATTTCTAAAATTGACTTAAAATTAGCCTATTTACAAATACCATTAGACGAAAACTCAAAACCAATAACAGCATTCACAGTCCCTGGAAAAGGCATGTATCAATTTAAAAGGATGCCATTTGGTTTAATCAATGCTCCAGCCACTTTCCAGAGACTAATAGATAAAATTATAACGCCAGACTTGAAACCAACCGTTTTTTGTTATTTAGACGACATTGTTATAGTAACTCAAAATTTTTACGACCATTTAAAGTATTTAAACATTGTATTAGATAAAATAAATAACGCAAATTTAACGATCAGCCCGGAAAAATGCTAGTTCGGCTGCTCAGAAATTAAATACTTAGGTTTTAAAGTTAACGACAAAGGACTCCAAATAGACGACGAAAAAATTCAACCAATCCTAGAATTCCCTAAACCTAAAAATATTAAACAATTACAGCGCAATAATAGGGATGGCAAATTGGTACAGAAAGCTCATCCCACACTTTGCCGAAATAATAGAACCAATGAACAGGTTATTGAAAAAAGATAAAGAATGGGTTTGGGATTGGAACAGGATGAGACCTTCCAAAAAATTAAAAGATCTCCTAACTTCAGCACCAATTTTAACCTGCCCAGATTTCTCACAACCCTTCCAACTCGAAACCGTCGCGAGTAATAGAAGGTTATAGCTTTTAAGTAATCACGGACCACCTAGCATTAACGTGGCTCCATAACCTAAAAAATCCCACTGGCCGATTAGCCAGATGGGCACTAGAACTTCTCGAATATGACTACGAAGTCATATATCGTAAAGGTAGTTTGAATTTCGTCCCTGATGCCCTCTCGAGATCAGGGGAAGCAACGAAAAATATAGCATTTGCGTTAGCCTGTAGCGTAGAAAACCAAAAGCGGACGTTAACGACAAACAGATGACTGGTACTCTACCAAAATCAGACAAGTTAAAAAAGGACCCGAAGAACATGAAAAATGGCGAATCAGAGATTCGCAACTCTATTTTCACAGAACTGACCCACTCAAATCTACTCTATTACCAGACCCAAACCCTTGGAAATTAGTCGTACCCCAAATCTTGAGACGTCAAGTTTTACGGAAAAACCACGACGAAACTCAGGCAGGACATTTATGCTCAGAGAAAACTTACGCGAAAATTTCCGAACATTACTTCTGGCCAGGAGTATATTCGGTCGTAATCATTTACCTAAAAAGCTGCCAGATCTGTCAAAGAGTAAAACCAAGTAATCAAAATAAGATAGGATTGATGGGAAAAAGAGTAATCGAAGGACTATGGACCATGGTAGCAGCTGATATCATGGCTCCGCTACCAAGTTCTAAAAAGAGAAAAAACTAATACATTTTTCACACAAAATTCGGAATTAGACACACGAAAACGCCAAAATATTAACCACAAGCTAACCCGACAAAACGATACAATAGAACGATAAAACAGATAATTAAAACATACATAGACAACGATCACTCTACCTGGGGCGAACACATAGACGATTTGCAGTTCGCAATAAATACTAGCAAAAACTCGTCGACCCGATTTAACCCAGCATTCTTAAATGTAGGTCGCGAACTAGAACCAATTCATTCGCTCAGAAAAAACATAGAAAACTATAGCGAAATCGAGTTTCAAAGCGTAGATAAATGGACAGATAGACTGAGGAAGTTACAAATCATTAAAGAGGAAGTCCAGAAAAATTTAGACAATTCAAATAACAGACAAGCTAGCAATTCTAATTTAAGAAGAAGACTCCTAGAATTTAAAATAGGAGATAGGGTTTTAAAAAGGGTAACCAAACTATCAAACAAAGCGGATAGGAAGGCAGGCAAATTTTACGACCAGTATGAAGGTCCTTTCATAATCAAAAAGAAAATTTCCCAACGATTTACGAATTAAAAAACCTAAAGAGAAAAAGCATTCGAGAATGGAATATAAATTATTTTAAATTAGAAAATGTAAATATAGATAATGGCACATAGGCGTAGGAAATATTAATGAGTTTAAGTCAGAATATTGAGACTTGAACAAAAGCAAAAATGGCATTGGATCAATAGCATTAACGACACAAATGAACTCCAAAAACTATAAACAACACTCTGAACACAACTGCTGTAAAACGACTCTAACACATAATTTGAAAGATAACAGCATTTTGACTCCTAATACAAGATAGAAGTAACAGTCTTCTTTGAGAAGAAAGAAAAATACGATAATATAAGAAGAAATATAAACCTTAGAAAGGAAGTACAAACAGCGGAACGCAGAATTAAAAATTCTATAACAGGAAACAAATTGACTCTGACTTTTTGTTAATAAACTAAATTACATATTTTGAATGGGATTTACAATTTTAATAATTAATAACTAATTAAAACAACAATAATTTAACTCAAACAACAGACTCAAAGGACAATCGACTCTAAAGTCAAATAAAAACAGACTCAAAGGACAATCGACTCCAATGACAAACAAAAAACAGACTCAAAGGACAATCGACTCTAAAAACAAGAAATCTCCACGACAATTGACTACACGGACGAGTTTTTCGTTTTTCTTTTCATATTTGTTTCAGAAAGACGATAACCATGGAGGACGATCAGAAGCGAAAAAACGAGAGAAGAGGAACCTAAAGCACAAAACTAGGGAAAATTGTAAAGAACTACAATATAAATTTCGCGAAGGATTAATACTTGTATTCATTTAGGTACTATACAACCTTTTAGGCAACAACAAATAATTTAAACTTAGCAAAAACTTTACAACTCCAGACTCAAACAGACAAATTTACTCATTATGACAAAAAAAAATTATTATTGACTATATTTAAAATTGATAAAATCAAAATTGTTAAGGTATGTATGTATGTATATTTAATCTCTCCCTTTTACGGATTTGAGGGCCTCCGCTCCCTGTACATATATTTACATTTCATCCTTAACCTAACTTAACCACTGCTTATATTCTAATGTTTCGCCTTACTTAAAATAACAATACTATCAATGCTATTGGTTCTTAAACTTCTAAAAATGAGCGATCTTCCAGGGCTTCCGTTTTCTCTTACCATCAAATACATTTTCACCGATTTAAAAATTTAAAATTTTTGCTAGTTACTTTCCTTTAGACAGGATTACCCGTTTGGCTCTGCCCTGCTCCCTTGCTTTCTCTTACTTCTTCCAGTTTTGTCATCCATGTAACTCCCTGTCCATCTCCATCCAAAATCCATCTTACACACTCATCCACACTCAACTGTCCATCTTCCTCTCTTGTACACCTCTCTAACACATGTGCCCATGACTCCATTTCGTATCCACATACTCTGCACAGATTATCCTCTTCATCCATCAAATATCTACAAGATCTCACTCCTTCTCCCATTCTAAACCGTACCACCCTATTCCATTTGTCTTCCTTTTTTATTTTTTGCAAATATTCTGGTTCCGCCAACCCTTTGACCATCATATACCATCTATTGTACCTCGAATCCATAATCTTTATCCATCTCTCTTCTCCTTGTTTTACTAATAGCTCTAAATCTATGTCCTCCCACTCCAGTACCCCTTCTTGTATATCACAAGCCCTCCTCATTTTTTTTCCTTTCCTCCTCCCATTTCGAATTTCCTAAATTGCCTCTTGTCTCCTTGTTCCGAACTTCGTCCAAGCATACTTGTGCTATTATGCTCCCCTCTCCCCTTTTCAGCTTCTCTTCAAACTTCCAGGCTTTCTTAATTTGTCTAGTTACCATTTTAAAGAACTATTAGGAGGTGAAGATATAGGACAACAAAACTGCGACAGAGAACATAATGCATTAGAAAACCCAATTGAAAAAGTCTATGTCACTGAGGTCAGAGACATAATAAAGAACTTGAAAAACTGTAAGGCTGCTGGTGCAGACAGTATTATCGCTGAAATGCTAAAATACGGTGGCGAGTATATGCCTCACAGGTTGTGCGAATTGATAAATTTGTGTATCGAGACAGGAAAAGTCCCAGACGATTGGAGAAAAGCGATTATCGTACCAATATACAAAAGAAAGGGAGACAAAAACAACTGCAGCAATTACAGACGTATCAGCCTACTAAGCTTGAGAGTAGGAAAGAAAGTTTTCTGTGCATTTATTGACCTAGAAAAAGCATTTGACACGGTAAATAGAAGTAAACTTTGGGAAGTTCTTAAAGAGTACGGAGTAAATGGAGGGCTCCTGCAAGCAATAAAAACAATATATACAGGTAGTAAAGCGAGCGTAAGGGTAAACGGGAAACTGAGTGACTGGTTCGATATTACGCAAGGCGTGAAACAAGGATGCGTTATGTCCTCGTGGCTATTTATCATATTCATGGATAAGTGTCTAAGAACTGCACTCTTCGACGAAGAAGGTGTAGATCTCCAAACAGTTAAGGTACGTGGGTTAGCTTTCGCAGATGACAAGATTGTTATGGCAGAATCAGTCGAGGAGTTGCAAAGAATGTTGAATAAACTTCATACAAGCATGAAGGACATGGGACTCAAAATTAACGTAAATAGAACAAAAATCATGGTGTTTGAGGGAAAGAGTGAGAAAACAATGTGCAACATTGTCCTAAATGATGAGAGATTAGAACAAGTTGACAAGTACGTATACCTAGGTAGTCTATTCACTAGCGACGGAAAAATAGATGGGGAGTTAGATAGGCGCATAAATAAGGGTAAGCAGGTTATCGGTAGAGCAGGGTCCATCCTAACAAATAAAAACATATAAAAAAAAGCTAAAATGGCCATACATAATTCTATATTCGTACCGACTGTACTATACGGTAGCGAAACATGGACATGTCAAGAAAAGGACAGGAGTAAAATTAACGCGATCGGCATGAGACCTCTGCGCATAATATGCGGGAAAACACTGATGGATAAAGTCCGAAACGAGACAATCCTCAAAGAATGTGGTGAAAAAGAGACAATAGTTGACACATGGGAAAGAAATCAGTTAAGATGGTTCGGTCATCTTGAAAGAATGAAAGATGAGCGACTGACCAAACAAGTGTACAAAGGTAAAGTAAATGGCAGAATGCCTAGAGGTAGACCGCCGAAAGAATGGTTAGAATCGGTAAATGAGACATTAGTCCGAAGAGACGTAAGAAGCCATAGAAACACAAGAGCTTGCATGAAAAAATGCATGGACGTGAAGGAAGCTAGAGTAGTATGCCAGGACAGAAAAGTTTGGCGCCAAATAGTTTGTAAACAGAGTGACAATAGAATGAATGAAGCCTGAAACAAAGACCTTGGCTTCTAATGGGCCCAAGTGGGGAACCATACATAACAATTTTGTGAGGCTCTTCACTTGGGGTGATCGCTAGAGAGATTGATCAGCAACCTGAGTCGGAGCAGTGTTGCGGAATAAACGTGTCATTTGAATAAATGACACGAGAATTCCAGATCAATCTAAAACATATATACCTAACACCTATATACCTATCTACTTTACACCTATATACCTATCTAACTTATACCTATATACTCTATACCAATACACCCATATACACAATACTATTTTCCAACCGAGCAAATCACGCCTACCCCGAAAGGGAAATGGCTTAATGGTATAATAATAATAATAATAATAATAATAATAATAATAATAATAATAATAATTTTTGGACACTCTTCCTCTGGACCTTGTAACCTTTGCCTTTGGCAAAAGT
>CAKNYM010020108.1:7515-23024 GCA_932195095.1 Andricus curvator
CATCTATTAAAACTTAGTACGCAGATCAACCTATACCATTACAATTAGTAGAATAGTGGAACAGTTTTGACGAATAAGGTGCCTGCTAGAGCTTGTGCAGGTACCTCATTGGTCAAAACTGTTCCACTATTCTACTAATCTACTTCCATGGGACTGCGCCCTTAAGCTCTCCCAGTTTCGTCCCCTCTCGCGCGCTCAGCCACAGGCAGCCATTTTGTTACCATAGCAACCGTTAGCGTCTCGGTCTTCACTCGAAAGATTTGAAATCATTAATTATGGCTATATTGTAAATCAATGTCAATACCTCCGAAAATTCTCAATATTCAAATGACGTGAAAGGAGCGGACACTGCTGACGCTACCGTTTGTGCAAGTGCAACGTGTTAAGATCAACTTTGTGTAAATTGGAGTGGAGTTTTTTTTCCAAAATACAAGTTTGAAAGTGAATATAACGTGGCTATCCGGCAAGGATAAATATTTTCGTGTATTATAAAGTTGTATTATACATATTGGTAAGTGTACTTTAATAAGTGTGCGAAGTAACTGTAATTGTAAACATAACCTACTAAGTCAATTTGCAGATTGCACGTATATATGTCTAATTTTTTTACATATTTTTCGTGGGACGTGAGAAGGGACGCGAATAGCATGTCAAAAGTGACGAATATTAGATAATTAGAAGATTTTATTTTTCAGAGAGCACCCTGCACACAAAAATTGACACACGAAAACTATTTTATTCTGTAACTTCAATGCAGCTTATGTCAAAAAGAAGAATTTTTTACTACAATTATGAGTAAGACGATTATGACAAAGACGATTTTTCAACAAAATATTTTAATTTTTAACGAAATAGTTCTATTTTCATCCAAAAATATCAATTTTCTAACAAATGTTTGAATTTCAAACGAAGGAAGACAGGTTTTTAAACGAGAAATTCAATGATTCACCAAACAAGATCAGACTGTAACAAAAGTGGAATAGTTAAATTTTCGACCAAGAAGATTGATTTCTACATGACGTTTGAACTAGAAATAATTAGTTGGCAACCAATAGTTTAATTGTAAGTTAAAAAAGTATTTTTCCACCAAACAGATGAATTTGAAACTAAATGATAGAATATTCAGTATAAATACTTACGTTACTAGGTGAACGAAAAATGTGGAATCAAACAACAAAACCAATTTCCAGAAAAATTGTTACATTTCCAAAGGGAACAATAAATTGCCGACTGAAATAATAAATAGTCTGTATGAATAGTAAACCAAAAACATGAATTTTCAACTAAAATTATGAGTCACCAACTGAAATCATGGAATTTTAAACCAAGAATATTAATTTGCATCTACAAAAACTATTGAAAATCTCTATTGAAAAATATAATTTTTCAACCAAAAAAGGAATAGTTAACAAAAAAAAATTTTGAAAAAAATAATTACACTTTGGAACAAAGTGATGAATTTTCAAGTGGAATGATGAATCCTCAAATTTTAAACGGAAAAGATGAATTTTCAACAAAAATTATGAATCTCCAACTAAAATAATGAAATTTTAAACCAACAATATTAATTTTCATCTACAAAGACGATTTGCCTATTAGAAAATATCATTCTTCAACCAAAAAAGGAATAGTTAACGAAAAATAATTTTCAAAAAAATAATTACACTTTGGAAAAAAGTGGTGAATTTTCAAGTGGAATGATGAATCCTCAAATTTTAAACTAAAAAGATGAATTTTCAACGGGAATAGTGAATCTTTAAGTAGAATAATTGAATTTACAACCAAAAAGATGAATTTTCAAGTAGAATAGTGAATCTTTAAGTAAACTAGTTGAATTTCCAACCAAAAATATGAATTTTCCACCACCAATTATTCTCTTCTTATCATGAAGTATTCGCAAACATTGTAATACTCACACAATTAATATAGTATTAACCTAAAATAGCAGAACCCTTAAGTATGATCGGAAAATCATTATAGGCCTATGATAATTTTCGTATAATGAATTTCCTATAATTCTGTCGCTATTATAGGAAAAATTATAGGAATGATTATAGAAAAAATCTTAGGAAAAATTATAGGAAAATAATTACAGGAATGAATAATATTAAAGAATATTGAAATAATTAGTTCAAAATGTAGAAGTATAAATTAATGAATTATTTTGAAATTACATGAAAAATTAACAAAGTTTTTTCAATATGTCAATTCTTTGTGTACTTTGGTGTGAATTGCTCAGAATACATTATTCATTTATACTTCCTCCTATTTTTGGCGTTAATTATTTCAATATTTTAAAATTATTTATGTCTATAATTATTTTCCTATACTTTTTTCGATAATTATTTCTGTAATTTTTCCTATAATTATTCCTATAATCGCGAAAAAATTATAGAAAAATCATTGTAGGTCTATAATGATTTTCCTATCATACTTTTTCATAAGGGAAAAGTAAAAAAATCTTCAAAAATATTTGAAATATCCTTCATGAACTTACAACTGTAGAATTTCGTATCATAAGCTAATATCATTTTAAAAACTTATAAAACATGACTTATAAAACTTATATACATTTTTTCAAAGTCGCTTTTCCACCTCGAAAATAAAAAGTTTTTATTACAGATATTTTTTTTATAGGATGCGTATTTTTTTAGATATTCCGATGTCTCAGGTTAAAAAAAACACCCAGCATATATATATATATATATAGTTAAAATCTGAAAAATTGCACCCGCTCCGAGCGAAATCGCGGTAAAATTTCAGCTGTAACCACGTCTCACGACCGTGAGATAGGTGGTTACAGTCTGCGATGAAGTCAATACGATGTATGTATGTATACCATTAAGCCATTTCCCTTTCAGGGTAGGCGTGACACTACCCGATTCGGGTAGTGTTTCTAGGTGGATAGTTTTCTTGTAATTATAAATAACTACAAGTGTGGGCTCACCACACCCACGATGTGCCAACGATGATCCGGCAAAAGTATCGTACACCCTGAGGACACGGAGCGACACAAGCACGATCGCCTTCTGCATTTCCCCCGCAAGTGTCTCAGCATTTTGTTGAGACGCAGGGATGCTTTTCAGGCTATTAACCAGTGAAACCTTGGCAGCTCCAAGAGCGCCGATGATCAAGACGATTAGTTTAACAGAATATTCCGGGTATAACCGTCGCAACTCCCTTATAAGGTCTTTATACCTCTCTTTCTTTTCTTTCTCCTTGGCTGTGACGTTTTTGTCAGCTGGTGCCGAAAATTTGATAACGAACATGGTTCGTTTCTCGGAGTCAAGGAGAACTATGTCAGGCCTCGAGTGCGCAATAGAAACAATTGTCGAGAATATGAAGTTTCAGTATATGCGGCACCTCTCATTTTCGACAATTGACTCTATTTCTCTAGGAGCGTTTAGCGGAGACGTATTTGGGCTAATGCCGTAAGAGTGACAGAGATGGTAATAAAGCACTCTTAGTGCCGCATTGTGCCTTTGGATGTAGGTCGTTCCCGCATGAGTTGGACAACTAGATAGTATGTGTCCTAGATGCTCGGGTTGTGAATGACACGCTCTGCAGCTATCATCGAGAATGTCTTGGCTCAAAATGTGGCGACGGTATGTCGATATGGCGACGGTATCGACTGATCTTCCACATTTCTGTGGAAGATCCCGTGCATTCTCTTGTCGAGGAGCTGTTCGCGGAAGTTTTTCTCCTGTGCTTTCTTAATCCGGGCCTTCAGGAGTGAGTATTCAAGATGGATAAGATTTCATGCATTTTGCTCACCCCTAATATTAAAGTCAAGGCCAAGTGTTTCAGCAGCCTCCTCCGCTGCTTTGTACAGAAACGCCCCTTTGCCCACTTCTTCGTGTTTCCTGACCATTTTAAGAAGAGGGTCTTGTCCATTTGCGACTATATGTGCTGTACTCAGAATGATCCTGTTGTGAAGACATTCAAGATTCAGTATTCCGCGACCACCTTGGCGGCGTGAGATGTAAAGTCGTGGAACAGAAGACTTAAGGTGCATGCTTTTGTTCATGTGCATAACCTTTCAGGACCCGATATCGAGGGATCTGAGCTCGTCGTTCGTCCATGGAACTACTCCAAATGAATAGAGTACTACGGGGATTGCAAGCATGTTCGTTGTAGATACTTTGTTCCTCGCCGACAGTTCGGAAGACCATATCCGTCGGATGAGACGTTTGTATCTGCATCGGAGAGTATCCTTTATAGATGTCACGTCCTGAATGCGGCTCTGTGGCACTCCCAGGTATATATAGGTCTCTCCAGCGCAAAGGTGTCGTATAGCGCTTCTGTCAACGAGCTCAGGATCTTCGTTGATGCCATCAAGTTTTCCTTTCTTCAAATTAACCTTGGCGAATTTCTCTAACCCGAACTCCATTCCAATCTCTTGAGTGTACTATTTGACCATTTTTAGAGCTAGATGTAGTTTTTGTTGATTTCTAGCATATATCTTAAGATCATCCATGTAAAATACATGAGTGACCTTATGCTTTCGGTTTCCAGGTTTGCCGCAGAGGTACCCTTCGGAATGGCGAAGTGCGAGAGATAGTGGCAATAATGTAAGGCAAAAGAGGAGAGGGCTCATGGTGTCGCCCTGAAACACACCTCTGTGAAAGGTGATACTGTTAGTGATCACACGATGTTTTCCAGATGAGATAGTAAATCTGGTTTTCCAAAGCGGCATTAATCTCTCTATGCACCTCACGATGTGTGGATGAACCTTTGAGCTTTCCAGCAGACAGATGATAAGTCTATGGGAGGTTGAATTGAAAGCTTTCCGGTAATCAATCCAGGCCATCGATAGAAATCGCTGATAGGATGCTGCATCTTTACAGACACATCTATCGATGAGCAAGTTCTCCCGACATCCTGCTATGCCTTTCTTTGAGCCACGATGTTCATACATCTCTCGCCACACAGGTCCAATTGTCCGAACAATCCTATCATTTAGGATAGCTGTGAAGATCTTATACAGTGTGTTCAGACAAGTTATTGCCCTGTAATTATTAGGGTCAGTTAAGTTGCCCCTACTGAAAAAAAAGTCAGGAATCGTCACAAATGGTCAGAAGTTCTGACGATTCCTGAACATCCTGACCATTCCTGACGAGTCTGACGATTTCTGAAGATATGCTAATTCACATCCTAACAGGTAGCTCATCGGCTAGGACCGCAGGTAGGCCAACCCAAAAGGATTAAAAATTAAAAATAAATTTTTTTTCAATGTTGCATATACAGATTCAAAAGTTACAAATTCAGAATCTACGGGTTTCGAGGATTTTAGATACCTAAAAATTTTCCTAAAAAATTGAAAATTAGATTAAATATAATGTATCTTGTAAAGAGAAACAGATACGTCAAAACGGATAAAATTTTCAGATTCACCTTGCAGAGTCATTTAATGTATAAATATTAATAATTAAATATGAGTAAAAAGAGAATATGCATAAATAAATATAAATAAATAATATAAATAACTTGGGAAATATAAAAGGGATTAGGTTTTATGGCATTCTATTCTTGGACCCCTAATAAAAGGATTATCCTTCGAACCCAAGCTCTGACGATTTCTGAACATTTCTCACGAATTGTGACTTTTCCTGACGATTTCTGTCGAGAAACGTAACAAAAGTGGTCAGAAATGGTCAGAAGTCCTGACTTTTTTTCTGACGATTCCTGACTTTTTTTTAGTAGGGGCCCGTCTTCGGTAGGAGCACTGTGCGTCCTTCCACCAACCACCCCGGAATAGGCTCTTCCGACTTTAGATATGAGTTGAAAATTCGGGCCAGATGCTGGTGGGTTGAAGGAAACTTCTTCCACCAGAAGGTCTTGATACCATCTGGTCCTGGAGCTGAAAAGTTCTTCATGCCTCTTAATATGCTTTTCACCTCCTCGGTAGTGATAGGTGGGCATTCCTCCTCAGCTGTTATGAGGGCATTGCACAGCTCCTTGAAGCTATTTATGTTCTTTGAGCCTTGTTCAAGTGGATGTTGGATGGTCGACTGTAACTGGAGGGTCTTGGAAGAGTCGAGATGGGTCAGACAAAAACTGTTGATTTTCTCTGACATGCTTAACAGTGTAATGGCCGACGTTGCGATTGCTGCTGGCGTTAACGTCTCGACCAATCAGAGCACAGGAGCCGACGTTGGCGGCTGCGATAGCAAAATAGCCCAAAAAAGCCCAATTCGCGGGTCTCTCGCACTTAAGTCGCCCAAATTGCGACTTATCGCAAATCACCAATTTCAGTCGCGCACAGAGCCTCTGAAGTAGCCCAATTTGCGGTTAATCGCGCGATCTGGCAACACTGCACCAGTGATGCCAATGTTGGCGCCTTTTGCTACTGCGCTTGCGTTCGGGCCGCGCACTGGTTGGCCGCAGTTGGCGCGCGATTCAAAATTAGAATTAAAAACAATTCTTGTAATTTAAACAAATAATTATTGAAAAATGCACAAGAATGTATATAAATTGTACAACTTCTGATTTTAGACAAGACAAAAATTTATAATACATATATTTTTTAAATAACAGTTTATTTTCTTTGACTTCCAAAGAATAACTTATATTTCACAGAACATTTTATTTCAGAAGTTTAAAATCAGAAGTTATACAATTTATATACATTCTTGTGCATTTTTCAATAATTATTTATTTAAATTACAAGAATTGTTTTTAATCCCAATTTTGAATTGCGCGCCAAGTGCGGCCAACCAGTGCGCGGCCCGAACGCAAGCGCAGTAGCAAAAGACGCGAACATTGCCATCACACCTCCGGAAAATTCAGTGAAATATAGTAATATGTTAGTATCCTTTCAGTTGGTTTCAGAAGATAACTAAAATATTACTAGATTTAACTGAATTTTCCGAAGGTCTGAATGGATATTCCGATATGTTGATCGGTCGAAAACCGATTGACGGAAGGTGTAAAAGAGCCTTTAAAGTTAGTTTCCGTAAGTGACCTTTTTTGGGGTAACTATTAATTTATCCCATGATCCCATGATCATGCATTTGTCCAAATATCTTTTTTCCCAAAAAGTACTAGAACGTTACTATGTTCGTCATGAAGCATAATAAAATTTCTAGATATATAAGGTGCTTTTACACCTCTGCAAGCATGCTCGCGCGTACGCATGCATTTGCAAGCGGTCATTCCAACTTTCGATAAATCTAGTAATATTGTAGTAATTCTATAATAATATTTTACATTAGAAGAAAATTATCACAAACGAATAATAAGGAGACCGATCTCCGTACATGCGATTTGTTCGGACCAACGGCACACGGGTACTATATTAGACAGGAATATGCAACTGCCATATTGGTTCCTGGACAGTTTGCGGGAAACAATGCGATGAGCATGTCGTGTATTTTAGTTAAAATTAAGTTTAGATAGAATAAAAATGGTCTGCCGTAGTGCTCCGTCTTGTAAAAACAAAAACGAAGGTGGATTTAAACTTTATCGTTTTCCACTAGTGCAAAGAGAAAGACTGTCAATATGGATTATAAATTGTAGACGCGACAAACGGAACCGAATTGTAATCCAAAATTATGCGAAGTAAGTACTCATATTTATCAATAAAACAATATAATTTAAATATCTGGGTCTGAAGCTTCTGGTTATGTCATTAAATTGCCTGTGAGCATTTTTTTAGTATGTTAAAGCGAAATAAGATCCACAAGAAAGTAAGGTTAGAAGCCCGTTTTTCTACAGCACGACGCCCGTTAACCACGCTAATAAAAAAGACGGACTTAGAATTTCGCGCGGAACCAAGATGGCAGCTTGCATATTCCCATCTAAGATAGTACCTTAACGGCACCATAAGTGCCACGCCTGTAAGTAGCAATCACTCTTTTGTGAGTGCGCAAGCACAACGTGTCCTCTTCACACCCACGTGAAAGTGCGCAAGTGACACAGCATCTGCAAATAGAGTATGTTAGAGAGGTTAAGCTCGTTTGTTGATCATCATACGAATGATCTGAAATAAATAAAGGAATTTTTTTCCTGGATTAAAACGGCCACTCTGAATTGCCTATTCAGTAGAAAGTTTTAATTGATACCTAATCGCTTTTTACAGTTGTGTCAAAAACCAATTGTATATATTATTCATTTTTTTTCAAGGTGGATTATTATCACAGAGTAATAATAAGGAGACCGATCATGCTGTACAAAGCGCCTCGAGTTTTTACGGCGGTAACTGTACATTTATTGCCGAGCTCAGACGTTTCTAATGAGCACATTATGGCCATTTGGTCATGCGCACTGTGATCTGCTATCTCCTTTTTTCCCGCGAGAAGTGTGCAAGTGAGCGCCGTTTTTAATGACAACAGAAAACTGAGGTTACGCTCCCGTAAATATTATTAATATTTAACTGAACACTTTTACAGTTAGAAGTTAAATTATTTTTATTTTTAGTCGTTATAAATTAAGAATTGTTCAATTGTTATTTAGACACTAAAATTGGTTTGAAATGTTTTTAAATATTCTCTTAAAAACTTTCTAAAATGAAAAATCACTTTAAATTCTCCTACTAATCTGAAATAAAATTTGTTATTATCATGAAATTTTTGAAAATCCTTAAAAAGCTTCAAAATTCTGTTTCAAAATCTTCAAAAATTTACATTTCATATGATTTTCCGACTTACACTTATTAACTTTGCAAAAACTTTTGCCATAAGTTGCAAAACATTTATATAACCTCAATTTGCTGTCGTTGTTGTCATCACGGAGTGGTTGTCATGGACTGGCGCACACTTCTCGCCGGAGAAAAGGAGATAGCAGATCACAGTGCGCATGACCGAATAGCCATAATGTGCTGATTAGAAACGTCTAGGCTCGGCAATAAATGTACAGTTACCGTAGTGAGGACGAATGTACGGAGATCGGTCTCCTTATTATTACTCCGTGATTATCATTATATTGATATATTTGTGCGATTCATGCGTGCGAATTTCCTTTGATTATCGCATTCCTTTGATTATCGCAATCTTATAATACTCTTCTTTCACATAAGTTGACAGCTTAAAAAAATGGCCGGTTTGCAAAAAGAAAACAAACTCGCAATAACCTGCTAAACATACTTCATTCTGTTTACTTTCAAAAGCTGTCTCACTCATTCTTTTCTAGTGCGTGAGAAGAGCACACATTGCGCTTGCGCACTCACAGAAGAGTGATTACATCTTACAGACCTAGTACTTAGCGTGCCGTTGCTCGTAGCATATCCGAAAAAGTTTCTCATGAGGCTGGCTCCACCATATGCAGTGATGGGTAAGTAAAATACTCGTGGTAATTTACTTGGTTTTCTACGGTAATTTACTTGGTATTTTACGTCATGAGTTTTCTACATGATGTAAATTACGTCTTGTTCTATATATGAGGGCGCCACCTCTGAGGCGGGAAATTGAAAACTTGAATCAGACAGCGAATCAGAGGTTTTCTAATTGTATTTTACACATTCGAGGTATTTTACGTCAAATACCTCCTTTAGGTATTATACGTAAAAAACTTCCAGTTACGCGTAACTGCACATCCCTGGTTGCCATTATTATTTTTTAATTAAAAATATAGGCATTAAAAAAAAACCCTTACGAGTGCCGATACCAGAAATCCAAAAAAGTGAGGTTATGTACAGTTCTACAGGTCCGCCATCTTGGTGCGTAATTTACTAGGTATTTTACCTGTTTTCGACGTAAAATACTTCACTTAGGTATTTTACGTCAAAAACCTCCAGTTACGCGTAACTGCACATCCCTGACCATATGTGTCCTAAGAATTGTACGTACGTCGACGTACGTTCGTTTCAACGCGTATGTGCTTTGTTGCCCATTGCCACCAACTGTCGCCAGGGTTGTGTAGTGACGCGTCACTCGAGGTTTTCTGCGTATAATGCATAAACGACGTAATATGCGTAGAAAATTGTAGAAAACTATGTATAATACATATGAAAGATGGCGGACCTAATGTACGTGGGCTTGGATAGATCCCATGGAAAAATATAAATTTTAAGCGTATGAAAATAAAAGTAAATAATAAGGATCAGTTTGCTTAGGATACCACGTTTTCGTACTTATACACGCACGCGTACGCGTCGATATCAACGTACGTACAATCCTTAGGACACATTGTGGAGCCAGCCTGACAGTTCGATCTCCTTATTATTCCTTCGTGAAAATTACTAAAAGATAACCGACATATTAGTAGATTTATTACAGTTTGGAATGACCGCTTACAAATGCATGCGTAGCGCGAGCGTTCATGCAGAGGTGTAAAAGCACCTTTAGGTATTTTGGTACGCTCCATTTGGCGTTTACGACAATTCGTGAGCATGCTCTGAACTCGAAGGGCAGCTCAAACTCTCTATAGGATATAATCTGACGGCCATGCAGTCTCATAAATTTCATTTGTTGAGCTCCCCTTCGTGCTCAGAGCGAATTGTCGTAAACGCCAATTGTCATTCTAGTAACGTTCTAGACACACTGTAATGGCATAGGTCGACCTGCGTACTAAGTTTTGATAGATGGCGTTGAGGGGACCAAATAAACATGGCCGGCGTTTCAAATCTTGGTGCGAACGAATCTTGAAGGGACGAACACAAGTTAATGAAAGTTTTGATAATTTTAATGATTTCAATGAAACCCAATTAATTTAGAGAAATTCGATCAGAATTTAATAATTTTTGAGGAATTATTTAAATTTTAAGAGTAACTATTATCTTCCTACCCTCAATAATGGCAAACGAGAATTATAATATAAGAAATGCGTATTAGTTATTAGTCGGCAAACTAGAGGAGGTTTGAGTGTATTAGAAATAAGAAACGTGTGATCTAGATTGTAATTATACACTAAAGAGGGAAGACTGGAAGCCGCTAGAGTTCAAAGGGTGTCGGCGCCGCGCTGTTGTGGCGGGAACCTTTGAAGGCGCGAGTTTGGTGCTCGTAAACATGTTATGGTTTTAATGAGGTATGGGATTTTTGGACGGTTCGCGGGTCGCGTGTTGGAACTTGTTGGAGACAAGTTCGGACTCGCGTGACCGCGGAGGCGTGAATTTCATACTTTAACCTATTTTACTATTGGCTAAAAGTGATGACGATTTTTCTATCCTGGATTATAACTGGATAGAGTAAAACGCGTGGGGTAGCTCCCACCACGATTTTCGCTCTCGCCGAGGGTCCGTCTGTTTTTCCCCGAGAGAAAAAGTCAGTTCTCCGTCGATCTCTCTACCAGCTTCAAATAATAAACCTGCTACACTTTTAAAGATTGTGGACTTAGAAGATTTTTGAATAAATCTGAGTTTTTGGTGCGAAGATTTTGAGTTTAACATTTGATGATAATTTCGTCTCAGCTGGTAGCAGGTTTAAATCGAGAACTGACATTCAATTGATTTGAAGTTAATATTAATAATGTTTATTAATAAAACAAGAATTGTGATTCTTCTTTGAAAACGTAAATTCAAATATTGTTAAATAAAATTGCTGAAGTTGTAAACTATTATGAACAATTAATTAATAATAATAACTCAAATATAAATAAATATTGAGTTTCTCTATAATCATGTGTCTTTATTGTGTTGAAACCACTTTTCACGGCTTTTGATTTTAATCAAAATAAATCAACGGAAGAATTAACTCTAACAACGAATGGCAGCGAAGCTGAGAATTCTACAGGAGAAGAAATTCCATTCCAGCGCTGGTGGCCATTACACACACGTTAGAAAAAGTGGTTTGTTCGTAGACCTTCTTATTTTGAATAATTTGGACCATAGGGACGCTAGGATAGTACAGCATATGCATGTTAAAGTGACTAGAAAAGTAGAGCATATCACGAAGTAGTAGTAAGGACACGAAGGAATAGTAAGGAGCAGTATCCCTGTAAGTGGACAGTGGGACGAGTGACGTCCAAGAATTCGTTAATGCTTGCCACGAATTAAAATTTAAGCGCAAGATCGTGCATATGCGCACTGGCGGTTGCCATGTTAACGAATGTCAACACGCGTTGGAAGTTTCGAACTTGTGTTTTGAATATTTCCGTGCTGCCAATTTAGAAAAATAAAATTGTGAATGAATATATACCATTAAACCATTTCCCTTTCAGGGTAGGCGTGACACTACCCGATTCGGGTAGTGTTTCTAGGTTGATAACTTGTAGTAAATAACTACAAGTGTGGGCTCACCACACCCACGATGTGCCAACAGCACTCATGTCAGTATTCTTGAATGGTCACCCATCCAAGTACTAACCGCGTCCAACGCTGCTTAACTTCAGTGATCTGACGAGAACTGGGGTTTTCAGCGTGGTATGGCCGTTGGCACTTCAATAAATGCTTCAACAATGCTTCAATAAAAGTTAAAGAGTACATATTTCAATTTTAAGGAGTGCATAATAAATGATTATAATAATGTTATTGTAGTGCTTACACTTTCTATATCCTTTTCGTAGTTTTGCTGCCATTTTCCTTCTCGTTTTTAATTCAGGAACGTGACATACACCAAACAAAATAGAAACACACACGAACATAACCTACATATGCATCGAGATGTCAAAATATAACATAGGGGAGTGGGTATAACACGTGACTGCGAAAACAGCTCTGCGCATGTGCACGATCTTGCTCTCGAGTTTTCATTCGTGGCATGCATTAACGAATTCTTGGACGCCGCTCGCCCCACCTCTGCTCACCAAACACATAGAGTGAAACCACTCCTAACTATTCGTTCGTGAGTAAGGCAGGGTTGGTAACGTATAAGACTCCACGTATTATACGTGGTTTTCTACGCGTATATCCTCTCTAGTTTTCTACGTTATTTGGTGTATATTACGTCCGAATGGAAACTTTCAGTGCGCATGCGTCCATATCGAAAAATACATATCATAACATTTTTCTTGTGGGTCGTAGTCGCCATGTTCGCTCGTGAATCTCGCGCCAAATACCAATATTTAAAAATTCCTTGAATTCGAATAAATGTTTAAGCAGTTTGAGGTTATAATTAGGGAGACCCTGCATAATTACATATATAATATTATTCAATACGATCCATAATAATTATTATCGAAAGAATCAGCAATTATTTACATACCTGTGGCTTTCTAGACGTTTGAACTAGTATTTTTTAACATCTTATCTCAGAAGACACTTTGGGAAAGTTTTCTGTCCTTTCTTCTTCAGCTCAAAAAACAAAGCCTTCCATGGGATTGCATTATGATGTTAGGTATTTCTTTCCAGCGCAGGCATAATTATTATTTATTTTTCATTTCTCTCAGATTTTCCGCAAAAACGTCTGCGAAACCGTGCCGAGGACCTCCGGGAAAGGGGTTATATAAGCGAAGCGCCCACTCAACCGCAGCCAGAACAAGCCGGCAACAGAGAAAGATAGGCGACACTGAGACCAACCTCGAACAGGCATCCAATAGAGAAAGAACGATGCTTCGAGACCCGGAGAAACATCAACATTCAGGTTTCTGCCAAGACCAAAGATCTGACTGAACTGGATGATGAGCTTCGTAGAGATTTTTCCGAAGAATCCGACCTCTGGACTATCAATTGTGGTGTGTACAATGCAGCGAGAACTTTGGCAGATGCAAACCGTAAAACAAAACCAACGGTTGATCATAAGACCAAAAGACGAATGCATCAACTCAGCACATAGATAGGCTGGGCAAGACAGTATGCGTAACGCATGCAGTGTGTGATTGACTACATAACATCTGGCAGGACTTTCACTGCCAAGGTTCGACAGTTCGCGCACGAACTGCGGATCCGTCATCACACCATCAACAAGTCAAAGCTACTGACCATCAGGCAGCATATTGTTGACAGAATACGAGTACTATCTAACGCTAGGAGAAGTCCAGAGCACATAGAGAGGTGGGTCAGAGAAAATCAACAGTTTTTGTCTGACCCATCTCGATTCTTCCAAGACCCTCCAGTTACTGTCGTCCACCCGCCCACACCAGAGGAGGTCGAGGCATTTTGGAGAGAAGTCTACGAAGTCCAGCATCCACTGAAAGAAAACTCGAAGAATATAAATAGCTCTAAGGAGCTGTGCAGTGCCCTCATAAAACCTGAGGAGGAATGCCCACCTATAACTACCGATGAGGTGAAAAACGTATTAAGAGGCATGAAGAACTATTCCGCTCCGGGACCAGATGGTATCAAGACCTTCTGGTGGAAGAAATTTCCTTCAACTCACCAGCATCTGGCTCGCATTTTCACCTCATATCTAAAGTCGGAAGAGCCTATTCCGGAGTGGTTGGTGGAAGGGCGCACAGTGCTCCTGCCGAAGACGGGCAACTTAGCTGACCCTAAGAATTACAGGCCAATAACTTGTCTGAACACACTGTATAAGATTTTCACAGCTATCCTAAATGATAGGATTGTTCGGACAATTGGACCTGTGTGGCGAGAGATGTATGAACAACGCGGCTCAAAGAAAGGCGTAGCAGGATTTCGGGAGAACTTGCTCATTGATAGATTTTTCTGTAAAGACGCAGCATCCTATCAGCGATTTCTATCGATGGCCTGGATTGATTACCGGAAAGCTTTCAATTCAACCTCCCATAAACTTATCATCTGTCTGCTGGAATGCTCAAAGGTTCATCGACACATCGTGAGGTGCATAGAGAGATTAATGCCGCTTTGGAAAACCAGATTTACTATCTCATCTGGAAAACATCGTGTGATCACTAACAGTATCACCTTTCACAGAGGTGTGTTTCAGGGCAACACCATGAGCCCTCTCCTCTTTTGCCTTACATTATTGCCACTATCTCTCGTACTTCGCCATTCCGAAGGGTACCTCTGCGGCAATCCTGGAAACCGAAAGCATAAGGTCACTCATGTATTTTACATGAATGATCTTAAGATCTATGCTAGAAATCAAGAGAAACTACATCTAGCTCTAAAAATGGTCAAAGAGTACACTCAAGAGATTGGAATGGAGTTCGGGTTAGAGAAATGCGCCAAGGTTAATTTGAAGGAAGGAAAACTTGATGGCATCCCCGAAGATCCTGAGCTCGTTGACAGAAGCGCTATACGACAACTTTGCGCTGGAGAGACCTATACATACCAAGGCGTGCCACAGAGCCGCATTCAGGACGCGACATCTATAAAGGATACTCTCCGATGCAGATACAAACGTCTCATCCGACGGATATGGTCTTCCGAACTGTCGGCGAGGAACAAAGTATCTGCAACGAACATGCTTGTCGTCCCGGTAGTACTCTATTCATTTGGAGTAGTTCCATGGACGAAGGACGAGTTCAGATCCCTCGATATCGGGTCCCGAAAGGTTATGCACATGAACGAAAGCATGCACCTTAAGTCTTCTGTTCCACGACTTTACATCTCACGCCGCCAAGGTGGTCGCGGAATACTGAATCTTGAATGTCTTCACAATAGGATTATTCTGAGTACAGCACATATAGTCGCAAATGGACAAGACCCTCTTCTTAAAATGGTCAGGAAACACGAAGAAGTGGGCAAAGGGGCGTTTCTGTACAAAGCAGCGGAG
>CAKNYM010020109.1:4522-22325 GCA_932195095.1 Andricus curvator
ATATATATATATATATATATATATATATATATATATATATATATATATTCTATATACATATTATCACAAAATCTTCACAATACTTACTCATAATCATTATCGCAAAGTGTTGGAAATATTATCAAACATTCTCTGTAAAAATCAGAGATCTCTTTTCTTACGGTATTATATTTTCCGTTTCCTTTTTAAAAATATGATAACTGAAGCGTTACTGTTCTCGCAACGAGATCATATGATTTCTTCATCTGTACCAGAGGGAAAATATATTGAGTCACGGGTACAATCATTGTAGTGATACTGGATTTTAAACCCAATCTCTAATGAGATATTAGAAATCACTGATTCTCATCATTATGACCCGTAACACAATGGGTGATTCCGCTCAGCAGAATCACCTTTGCCCTACTTGAATCTACTGGAAGAATTACACACAAATCTCTTAACGAGATACAATTGCTTATAAATAAAACTTGCTTATTTGAGATGGGTGATTGCCCATAAAAAACTCAAGAAACAAAAATAAAAAATTTATTCTCCTTTTGGAATACTGGGTTTAATCATGTTTACCTATAACCAAATTTTACAGTATTCGAGAATTGATTTTAAAGAAAAACATTGATCTCAATGAGCCATGCTCATTGAGAGGAAAGAGAGAAAACGTCAAGCAAATTGTATATTCATTTACAGGATTTAAATCCCACTTTACAATTGAATTAGGCAGGTATTTCCCTACGACGAATTCCCGACTATTTTCTCGGGAAATGACGTAATATACCTGGAAGAATTTAAAGGTCCGTGACGCTACTCGTGCTCTCACAGTTGGCGAACGCGTGCTAAGGAAAATCAATAATTATATGTAGGGATATCTATGTCGCATGGCTGTCTGGACAAGATAACAAGACTGTTATGTAAACACCTATATATCCTTACACAATTCTAACATATGAAAGAATCTTCTCTTACTTGGGGTAAGATTCTTATGGACTATGCGTCCTTTCTATCTATCCTGAAAACTAACTGAATTAATTGCTAACGCGCATCTAAATTCAGAAACCTATCAGGCGTCTCTAAGGGAAACCGCAGGTATTCCCTTAGAGCTGGTGCTCTAGCCGACGCATCGGGGAAAAGACGAGCTTTCTTGTCGGGAGCGGCTATTTAATAGCTCACCCCTCTAGTAGCCAGGTAAGTCCCCACTCCGGTGTTACCTGTGCTACCTGTGCGCTCCTATGCTGGTGGCAATTAGAAGAGGATTTACCGTATATTACTTGCTATATCGGTAAACTCTATCGCTTCCTTATCGATTTGCGATATGTTACGTTCCTCAAAGATGGAACTCCTCATCTGCCCCCTTTTTCAAAATGGGATTTAGACTGGGTAGCTTTTCAAGTCGCTAGTGCCTAGAAACGCGATCATTGAGCTTTACACCTGCCCCCCGCTAGCTATTTGGAAAGCGAGCTAGGTGAAATTTCAATTTAAAAAACAACTTCAGAGGAGTGGAAGGTAATTATTTCGCTTTTTCGTCGGAATGTAAGTGGAGATAAGTTTGTTGTGTACTCCAAGTTTTACTCGAAAAGTTTGTTTGAGAGGAGCGATTTCGCATTATATTTATTTTAGAAACTAAATTAAATTTTTGTGATTCTTTTAACATAGAATCTGTTTTTAAAGTTTTTCTTTTGTTTTTGTGTGATAATTAATCACTTTTGATTTATTTTCTTATTAGTATTAAGTAAAGGTATTTGTATATGACAAGAAAATTCTTTTATTCAGACTCTGAATTGACAATGAGAGATGTGTAATTGATTTTATTTTGTATACCATAAAATTCACGCATCTCTGTTTCGAAAAGCTCGGTTTCGCTTTTCTTTGTCGTTTCAGTTTTGATCTTCTTTTTCATTTGTTGGAGTGTGAATAGTTCGTTATTTTCTGCTTGTTTTGATGTTGAAAGGGTTGGTGTCTAAATTTGCGTTAAGGTCGATGGGATGGATTTGGGTTTTGGGCTTGGTTTCGGTCGTTGACGCATGGCTGGTGGGGGATGGGGGGTTCGTTTCTCGTCGTTGCCTCTTGACGGATTACGGCTGATACGAAGGGATAATTTTCATCTTCCTTGATATTTTTAATCAAACTTTTTTCAAGCTGTGTGTAATTATCAAAAGGTGTTCCAACATTTTGATGTCGTTTTTGGGTTTTTTTTTCGGTAGCGTGTTTCCAAATAATTATCGATTTTGACGTTTGGTTTATGATTGTCATTCATATTACATTGGATGCTAACTTCTCGGCTGTTCATCCTCGTAAATTCTTTGCCGATGTTGTTCATCTAAAATAGATATTTAGCGTGGTTTTAGATCGTTTTTCTTCAGGTTTTTTAGACCATAAAGACGGACACGAGTCATGCTAGGAGTTATGTTAAACGTGCAGTTTGTGTTATCGATTTCAAATGTTTCCCACTCTTGGTATATTTTTAAATCTTTAATATTGAAAGTCCCTCTTTCCGCATTGTTATGGGGATGTTTTAAAACATATGGGCCCTCTCTAATTTTTTTTATCTATTAGGTAGGGCCCTTCGTAAACCTCCAGGAATTTTCTTGATAGTTTATCTTCTTTATCGGGGTTTCGTATTGCCTTTATTAGGACTTTTGATCCTATTTGTAGATTTGTGAGGTTATGATTGTCGTTGAAGGTTTTAGCCCTTTTTGCTCCTTTTCTTTTTATGCGTTCGCTTACTAATTTTAGTTTTCGGTTATGTGGTATATCTTCCGTACGTTCAGGAAGATTTAACCATTTTTCCCACGCTCCTAGAGGTTTTTTATTTAAATGGATTTCTAAAGGAGTAAAATCGGTTGTGTCGTGATGAACTTCATTGAAGCACGTTTCGATCTTTTCTATCCACAATCCCCATGAATTGTGGTTATTTTCTAGAACCGATCTAAAGAAGCGAGATAATTCACGGTGGATTCTTTCGACAATATTTCATTGGGGGTGTCAGACCGCGGTAAGGATTGGTTGAATAACTTCTTTTTCAAGACTTGTGGACCATTCTAGTGATGTGAACTGGGTACTCACTGGGTACTCACTGGGTAGTAACTGATAATTTTATTTGGTTTTCCATCATTTGGAAAGTAATCTTTGGTTAGACGGTTTAATGCTGCGCGTGCGGTACATTTTCGCAGTGGATACAAACGTACAAATTTACTAAAAATATCAATTGTTGAGAGCATGTATTTAAATCCACCACGAGTGGCTGTGATTGGTCCGTAAAAATCTACAGAGAGGTCCTCGTTTGGGGCTGAAGCTACTATTGTTTGCATTTCTGCATAGTTTGTCATATTTGCCACTTTGTTTCGCTGGCATGAATCGCAACTTGATAGTCTTTTGCGAATTGTGGGAGCGAATTTGGGAAATTAAAAAAACTATTTTAGTATTTTGTAGCATTTTCTTGCTTCTATGTGAGCGTACATCTCTTGACAATCGTCGATGAGAGTGTTTGTGATGCTTTTTGGGACACAAGTTTTTAAAGTTTCTCCTATCTTAGAGTAAAGTGTTTCGTTGTGAATTTTAAACCGCGTCGATTTGTTGGTTATAGCTATTTCATGTTTTTCTTTTAGAAAAGGATCTTTTTTTTGTTCTAGAGCCATGTTTTTTTTAAAGTTTCGGAGTTCTGCAGATGGTTTTTTCGCTTGTGTGTGGATAAAAACATATCCGTTTATGGGTTCGAATGGAACGAAACGTTCATCGAACGTTATTCTGCTTAGAGCATCAGCAGATTCGTTTTTTTCCCTTCTATGTACTCAATTTCTAAAGCGTAATCTTGAATCGCGAGAGTCCATCGTGTGATTCTCGCACTCACAAAGCGACATGTTTGGAGAAATTTCAAGGCTTTGTGGTATGTTCTGATTATTATTTTGGTACGGAGCACATAGGTTCAAAATTTAATGAGGGCCCAAACTAAGGCGAGTAATTCCTGTTCAGTTGGAAAATAGTTGAGCTTTGGTTCCTTTAATGTACGACTTGCGTAGGTTATGATGTATTCATCACCTGAGACACCTTTTTGGGCAAGATTTGCCCCCAGAGCGAATCCGCTCGCGTCCGTATATAGGTAGTAAGGACGTAAAATGTCGGGATAGGTCATGACAGCCGAATCACAAAAAAGTAGTTTTGCTTTCTGGAAGGCAATTTCATGATTTTCGTTCCATTTCCATGGAACATTTTTCTTTAGAAGTTCATGAAGTGGAAACATTTTTTCTGCGTGGGAGCTTGAAAATTTTGTATAAAAATTTACAAATCCGAGAAATCCGCGGAGCTGTTTGATATTTTTTGGGCGGGGGTATTCTTTGAATACTCTTAATTTTTCAGGTCCATTTCTATCCCTGTTTTTGTGACTATGTGACCTAAGAACTTCATCGGTTCTCTGAAAAAGGAGCACTTGGAAAAATTCAGAGTGAGGTTTGCTTCTCTGAATCGGGTGAAAAGTATTTCCAAATGTTCGAAATGCGGATTAATGTCTTTAGATCTACATAATAAATCATCGACAAAACTAACCAGAAAATCGCCTATGCCACATAGGGCCAAATCCAGGCCTCTTACGAGAGCTGCAGTGCTTCTTTTTAGGCCGAAAGGGTTTACTACAAACTCGTAACATTTTCCTTCATAAAGAAAGGCGGTATATTGACATGAGTTTGGGTGCAATGGTATTTGCCAGAAACTTGTAGTCATATCTAGGGATGACATGACCTTTGCACCTGAGAGTTTTTGAAATAGGACCTCGGTAGGTTCTGTTCCTTCGTAGTCCTCCTTTATGGATTCGTTTAATTTACGTGCGTCGAGGCATATGCGAACAGATCCGTCCTTTTTTTATCACCGTAACTATTGGATTGATATAATTACTTTGAGAGCGGCGTATTATTCTGAGTTGATTCATACGTGAGATTTCTTTCGCGACTTGTTCTGTATGTGCCATTGGAATCGGATAAGATCGACAGAGGTATGGTTTTTCATAAATTAGTTTTAATTCATGTTCATATAAAACTGTTCGAGCGGCTCGACGAGCAAAAACATCGCGAAAAAGGCAATCAGTTTAAAAAATCTAGTTCTTTGATCGATATTTAGTTCTGCGCATTTTTTAACGCATGAGATGATTTCCTCATCGGTGAGAAAAGTAGATAAGTAAGGGGGTTTCTGGACCAATATTCCTACCTTACCGACATCGAGAAGCTTCTAACCTGTAGTGGTTCATATCCGTTCTAAGCTTCTAGAACATTCTCGATGGGTCCTTGATGAGGTCATAGATAATATTGCGCAATTGTGCCAGCTAAATTCATGTAACAACAGGTTCAAGGTTATTTCTTATCTCAGCATTTTTCGCGTAAATACTTTCAAGGTTACATTTTGCTTTGTCCTGGCAATTTCTACTGCGTAATATAGTTATTGCAAGAAAAAAAGGATGATTTATTGCTTCCTTAGAGATAACATATTTATTTAATGCGCAAAAAGGTGCAGGTGTACAGATGACATTTGATACCGAGGGCTATGCATGACATCCTGTTTTGTCTATAAATTTGATTTATTGCTTCCTTATAGATAACATATTCAACTAAAAATTCCTGTCTGTATTCAGTGCGCAAATAATTCGTGAGAAACATTCTTCTGCAGTCTAGAACCTTCTATAACTCAAAGAGGTAGATATATTACTATTAGAGAACATTCTTGATGACTGTATCAAATTATACTGCGCAATTTCTGAAAAGCATTTTTTTAGTAAACAACTTCAAGGTTATTTTCAATGACGCATTACATTTTGCGTTGCAAAAAATTATTTTCCAAACGTGTTGATTATAATGTAGAATCTTCCAGAACTTTGTTGCATCATATGATGCAATATCGGACAATATTGTGCAGTCTTCTGAAATTTGGTAGAGGGGGTAAGCGTCTATAAAAAGAGGCCAGCTCTTCTCTTTCATCAGTTTGTGGGCAGATGTCAGATTGTGAAGAAGAGAAGCGACAAGAGCTGGAAAGTCGTTTAAACTTATTTCTGAAGAACATTCGAGAACTAAAACAAGCGATACAAGTGCGAACAGATTAGAAAATCTAACGAGAAAATTTAATACAGTGAATATTAAAGAGTGAAGATGGATTTCTCCAAACTAAACAAAATCGCTGTCAACAACGATTTCCTACCAACCAAGAAGCTCAAGGACCTAGAACTCAATAAAAACTACGAAATCACAAACATCAAGAAAGCAACAACACAGTTTGGAGTGCGGTTCATTGTCACTGTGGAGAACAAATTTACCGTTTTTCCACCAGCGAGGATGGTCAATCTGCTTAATGAAGATGAAAATCTGCTGTTGGGAATGAAAAAATCATGTGAAGATGGTGATCTAGGCATGCGTTATTTGGGTGGATGCTACAATTCCATCAAATTTATGAAGAAAAATACATAAAGTGTGCAGTTTTCAATTATCGCTCAGTGCCTGAAAGCCTTCAGTGAGATCAACATGTCTTATACACCTCGAAATCAAATGCTACATTCCACCACATACAATCTGAATTCATCATTCACAAAGCAAATTATCATCGGGGCTGAGTTTAAAAAAGACGGAAAGCTCGTCTCATCAGTGAAACTGCTAGCCAGTCATTCACACTGCGTACAGTCCCATGTTAAAATATATGAACATAGTCAAGTAACGAAGTGGCGCCATCAAGGGGAGATAGAACAAACTACAGACCTATTCCGGCGACCCCTCCACCCCGCTTCCGCCCACGCACCAATTATAAAATATTTTTCAGTTTAGAGTTACAGGAACATTGACTTACGCAAACAAACCGTTTTATGCAGTATGAAAAAAAACATAAAATAGCGCATGGTCAAAAATCCAATGAGTTTGTTTTTCATATTACATCAAACGGCCCGCTTGTGCAAACCATTCCTCCTACAACTCCAAATCAAAAAATATATAAACAGACACGTTAAGCTCAACACTTGAGTACCAGTCCGGACAGATCGGTCTTTTTTCAATTTGAAAATAAATATAATTGAAATTTAGTTTTAATATAAAATGTAAATAAGTTGGAGACGTGATTATCAATCGAAGAATGTGAACTTTTATTAATGTTAGACAGGTGATATTACACTCGCTATTTACATGTTCGCCATGTTCGTATCTTCCCGATCTTCCCCTTCTTCCGCACAATCATCAAGACGGACCACTGGCGGATCGAACGAACGGAGCGGATACGCTACAGCGTATCCTTATAGTATCCACATCGTATCCTCTCCGTATCATGCAAGAAAAACTCATTAAAAAAGATAGATTAACATTTCACTTGTTGAAATTCGGATTCTACGTGAAATTTTGAGTTAAAAGGTCACAGAGTGCTCAAGGCGACTTGAAACGCATCGTCGACGGATAACGCCTATTGACTGCTACTGAACGACGATGCGTTTGAAGTCGCCTTCAGCGCACGTCATCGATAAGTATTATATTTTTTTAAAGTTTTTAATGTTGCAAGAGAAACTATTGCGATTACTCTGTGACCCTTTAACTCAAAATTTTACGTAGAATCCGAATTTCAACAAGTGAAATGTTAATCTTTCTTTTTTAATGAGTTTTTCTTGCATGATACGGAGAGGAAACGATGTCGACACTATAAGGATACGCTGTAGCGTATCCGCTCCGTTCGTTCGGTCCGCCAGGGACGCCACCTAGGGAGAGATAGAAATCACTAAAACTCCTTCAGAATTCGCCCTAAAGACTGTACCTAGTGTGCAGTCATTCTCGTGTAAGTATAACCCTGAATCCTGAAGAGTGGAAATTATTCAAAAGTTACTTCGACCTCATTTCACTATTCTTTGATGGCCAAGAGAAGCTGCGATGCATCGACTGTGGAAATTTCCGTATACACATGACTACATCTTTTGGAGATTATATAGTGGCTTTGGAGCACAATCAAGAAACCGAAAAATATTATCCGTTTGTACTACGAGAAACAACGTTTGCTGTTCTCAGGGAAGTCAGTCTTTGTATCGACCGGTATCTTCTGGAACAGAGTCTTATGCCGTTGCAACGTACAAAGGATGTCATCATTGAAACCATCGCTGAAGGTGTTTGGCGCAATGTGAAATCACCTTGTATGAAAAGTGTAAAATCTTATATACAAAAAAATTATACAAGTTTAAAGAATAAGGCAATGAAAAAACTTATATTCACTAATCTTATGCGATTTTAAATTATGTTTCTTGAAATGATTACATCCTACAATCAAAATGTGTGTGAAGAAGTGATTGAGAAATTACCAGAACTCAGATGTGTGAATGGTACCTTTATACATTAAAATTTCTATCTATTTTATTAGTATGAGAATCTGAATAAATATATATAATTTGAACCAAATTCGCCTTTTCATTTACTAGATTAAGGGTAGGTAGATGTGTAAGTAAAAGAAGATATATGTTTGAGAATAATCAAACTTTATTCAGAAAAAACCTTAATAATAATACAAGGATACTTACAAACTAGACTTATCTATCCAAATATTGTGAGACTCGTCAATACCTAGCCATTTTACAAACAGCTCATTTCCACGTTTTTTCAGTACTTTTTCCACAAGATAAATGTCTGGATGTCTAACTTTGCCAAGTTCTTGTTCATAAAAACTACCTGCAATAGCTTTACCTTGATAATCTTTAAGCATATACGTCACTGGCTCGGTATTTTTAACATGACTTATGGTAAATATTTCAGTTGTCCAATTCGGTGTGTAGCCTTTCTCAAAAACATGCTTAAATTTACTTATACGTAGTTTATCTCCAAGTTTAAATTTAGCTTTCTTAACTGCTTGTTTCACATTGAAATTTTTGTATACATTAAACAACAATTTTTTCTCATTTTGCTTATCAACATCTTTTGGTTTCATTCTAATAGTCTGATGTTTTGTATCGTTGTAAGACAAAATTAAATCTTCCAAAATATCTATCCACTTATAATTTCCCTGCAAGCTAAATTGCATCCACATTTTATTTTTCAAGGTACGATTAAATCGCTCGCAAATTGATGCTTTCAAATTACTAAATGTCGAGTACAAATTTATCTTATATCGCTTCATAAGATTTTCAAAATGCGAGTTGTAAAATTCTTTACCTCTATCAACATGTAAATTTTTTGGTACGCGTCCTTTATCAAGTACAGATTCCATGGCTGCAGCTACATCTTCACCCTTCTAGGATTTAACGGGAACAGCCCAAGCAAATTTTGAAAATATGTCAATTACAGTTAAGATGTACTTGCATCCTTTGTTTACTCTCTCGTATGGCTGCATTTCAACCAGATCAGCTTGCCATGTCTCATCAATGCCACGGATATCCAAATGTCGACGTTGGTAATTTCTTCTAGCTGGCTTGTGCAGCTCCTTCACCAACTGCTGCTTCTCAACGTCCATTTTTGAGTAAATTCAATCTAGTGTCTACTTGACCAATGAGCTCTGAATTTCGATACACCAGTTTTTGAATTGATTCAGCATCAATTTTCACATCTTTAAAAAGTTTATCTGTGGAATTTTCCAAACTTTCAATCATCATATTATTGTCGATTACTTCAGTTCGCAAGGAAGGTGTAACATCATAGATAGTCTGAAGTTCACGCTGTATCATATGCTGCGCCATATTCAGATTAATAGCATCATTCTGCTCTTGAGCATCAGCCACTTTGCACAGCCTTTTATTATTCATGTCATAATCTCCTTCAGATGTGACTTTGAAGCCAATTCCAGGAGGACCACGACTTGTACTCTCTGCACGCTTGGAATGACGTCCGAATACATCGATGCTCATCTTGCAAATTATGAAAATCTTGACAAAACACTCGTTAATTTATAATTCCAGCTTCCCGCGGCTCTTCAATAATTGATATAATTTCGTTTGTGTGACTTGGATTTCCAGCTGCTTGAGATGCTAACAGTAAACGTAATCGATCTACCAATTCATTCGGGTCATCCCAGTAAATGTAGTCCATTAGACTACCCTCTCTAGTAATCATGTGTTGCGGGATCATACCTTTACCTGATAATAATTTTCGGTTTTTACTTCGTCTATGTGTATTTTTTGATGGAGACGTGGGAACTAATTTCTTTATAAAGTCTTTATATTTACAGGCTTTACTTTATGGCCAACGGCCATACCATGCTGAAAAAACCAGTTCTCGTCAGATCACTGAAGTTAAGCAGTGTTGGGCGCGGTTAGTACTTGGATGGGTGACCATTCGAGACTACTGCGTGCTGTTAGCACATCGTGGGTGTGGTGAGCCCACACTTGTAGTAGTTATTTACTACAAGAAACTATCCGCCTAGAAACACTACCCGAATCGGGTAGTGTCACGCCTACCCTGAAAGGGAAATGTCTTAATGGTATACTCACTTACTTACTTACTGTCACGAATGTCACCATCTGGTTTATAATGCTTTTTATAAGCGTTTGTTGCAATGATAATTTGTCTATAATTTTCAAGATCACTGGGAGTTATAGAGGACTCTTCGGGAACTTTTTTAAATTAAAGTTCAAGCAAGCCTTTACTTTTGGGAAAATTCAAATTACCCACATGAATATAGTTCTGACTGAAATTTATCGGAGAATCTCCAATCATTAAACTATCTTTCGTTAATTTTCTGACTCCATACACATTATCGAGTTCTCTGCTTCTTTCACCTAACAATATGAGATACTTGTTTGCATCATCATCAATCCATGAAGATGTAGGTGTTTCTGAGTTATTTTCCGCTTCACTACGAGCTGATAACTCCAAGTTACTGGGATATTCAGTCTCGCCTGCTTCATCATAAATTGATTTATATGACAAATCATCATCATCATCAATACTTTCTTCAACTTTACTCTTTGCTTCCTCTTCTTCTCTCCTTTTAATTGACTCAACTTTTTTATATTCTTGAGGCCACTAACAATTTTCTCTAGTGGATTAACAATGGGCTTAAAAGTGTCACTTAATGTGTGCTCAACTGTTTCTTTGCCCAACTTTATTAACGCAAAATATCTTTTTGCTTTTGAAAATTCGCCTCACGTGAAGACATGTTGATACATCAACGTCTAAGATGCGACTGTTTATATATTGATCACTACACATGTATATATTACTTTTTAAGATTTATAAAACAATCAAAACCTTTCCTATATCTACTTTGGTTAAGATTCCTATCCTTGTCAATTACAACGAATCCATACTTATCATCATTCCAGCAAGCTAAGCACATATGTTTAAATTGCAAATAAGTCATATCAGTATTCACATGATCATCATAAATATGCTTTAGATTCATTTCATCTTGTTTAAATAACAGAAGTAATTTAACATTATCGCGTATAAGATGTTTAGGAATATGGGCATATGTCTGGCTCAAGTAAAAACAGTCGACATCCTTGTGTCTACCCATGGAAAAAAATGCTCTCATATTATCTTGTTTCTCACAAGCCACATCATCAAATACAATGACAGAATTTGGTTTTGCTTCACTTGGCATTATAACCTCTTCATGCTCATCGAATGGATAGTACTCAACGCCATCTACTGATTGAAGGACTTTTTCCAAAAATTCATACTTTGGCTGTTTCAGAGATTTTGAGTAGATGTAAATATTTTCAAATCTGAGTCCATTTGGATGTATCAGTAGAGCCAGCAAAGCATTTGTCTTTTCACAGTTGGAAGGTCGACAAAATATTGCTCGTACACTGTCTGGCAGCAAACGTCCATGTAGTTTTTCTCTAGTTTCGTTTTGAACAAGTGAATCAAAATTCTGGATAGGTAGTTTCACAGGTTGTGCTTCAAACTGCATCTTGACAAAGACTGACTGGAAAGCCTATAAATATTCTTGTTATATAGGTTGACCCTTCAGTCTGAAAGTATCCCTTGCATAGATATGATCGTTCATAGAGGCAAAAGAGTAAGTTGTAAACGAACCGTGAAGCAGGCAAGACGTGGGAGAGGTTTGCTCAACAGAATCATCAACAATTTACCATTTGAGTTGCACTTGCCGGGTTACCAGTACTGTGGACCAGGTACTAAACTAGCCAAACGATTAGCACGAGGTGATCCTGGAATCAATCCACTGGACGCAGCTTGCAAAGAGCACGATATAGCCTACTCACAAAATAGCGAAAATATAGAGGCCATAAACTCAGCTGACAGTGTACTAGCTGAGAAGGCTTGGAAACGTGTCTTGGCTCAGGACGCAGGCATATGTGAAAAGGCGGCTGCTTGGGGAATAACAAACGCAATGAAGATGAAATCAAAATTGGGGATGGGTCTCAGGAATAAAAAATCTGCCACTACACTGAGAAAAATTGTTTCTGCAGCTGAAAAGTCCATGATTTCAAGTAATAATGCGCAAACTGCCATTAAATCTGCACTCAGAGGCGCACGCGCAGCTGTAATGAAGGCTGGTGGAAGAAGAAATGTGAATGAACCTCGTATTCTACCCGTACCGGCCAAAGTAGGAGGAATTTTACCCTTTCTCATCCCGTTTTTGCGGGTCTCAGTGCTGCCGGGGCGCTAGCTGGTGGAGCTGCAGGAATAGCTAAAGCTGTGAATGAGGCAAATTGGGCATAACAACAACTTTCAGAGAATAAACGGCATAATGAAGCGATGGAAGCCATTTCTCTAGGAAAAGGTCTTTACTTGAAGCTACATAGACAAGGATTAGGGCTTCATCTAAAGCCATATAAACAAGGAGCAGGACGTAAATACAAGTCAAAAAACTCAAAGTGAAGCTCCCTCATGGGGCGTTAACTGATGCAGATTTACCTAAATTTGCAAAATCTTTGAAGATTCCGCATTTTCGAGGTGTTTTTATGCGAAATGGATTACCAAAAGGTGGACCACGTAAACATGAATGTGCTATTGTTAATCTTGATGATAAAAAAGGACCAGAAACACATTGGTGTGTTTATAAAAAGATTGCCGGTAGAATAATGTATTTCGATAACTTCGGTAATCTTCGGCCACCTTCGGATCTCTTCAAGTATTACGGTGTTGGTAGCATAAAGTACGTTTAATCTATGTAAGTGCTGATATTTGCAATTTCAAGTCAGTTGAACGCTAGCTGTCATCATGGATGATTGATTGACACTAACATTATCGGGAACTTCTCCAGTTCTGGAAACTCACTATTTTCCGCACTTGGATTGGTTGAATTACTAACTTTCAATTCGATACCTAATGTAGACATTGGTCAAAATAAATTTTACGTGGGTAATGAAATAATTGAAATACCTACAGGAAGTTATGAAATAAGTGACATCAAGCGCTATTTACAGAATGCTTTAGTAAAAAAGGGTATTGAAATTCATATTAAACCAAACAATAATAGTTTAAAAAGTGAAATTGATTGCAGTCACGATGTAAATTTTGAGCCTAACGATTCTATCGGCCATTTGCTGGGTTTCTCTCCACGCAGACTAGAAGCTAAACAAGTGTATGAATCTGATCAACCAGTATCAATCATAAAATTGAATTCTTTGAGTATTGAGTGTAGCATAACTACAGGTGCATACATTAATGGCCAGAAAGTACATACTATTCATGAATTTTTTCCTGTAGTGCCACATGGATTTAAGATAGTGGAAGTACCATCTCATGTCATTTACCTGCCAGTCGCCGTGCAGACAATAGATCATATACAGCTCCGTATAGTTGATCAAGACGGACATTTGGTTAATTTTCGTGGAGAAGTTATAACAATTAGACTACACATCAAGTCTCTCTAATAATGGGTATCGTTTTCAACAAGAAGATTGGCTTTGGTTATAATAAACCAGCACAATGTCACAAACTAATCAGTCGACAAAGAGCAGTCAAAGGGTTAACACCTCAAAGCGCCCTCTTCCTAAAAAGTCAAGGTCTGAAGCTGCTTTTGTAAATTTATTTATCAGCGTTTGATTATTTGTCATGGAGGGGGAAATTTTAAACATTCAAGCACCAATCATCTTTGATGTGTCAATTGCACACTGTGAAATTCATGCACATCAGCCTTATGCCTCATCAACCTTCAACAACAGTAATGAAATTCGGATTGCTGTTCAAAATCAGGACCATTGTATCCTGCCGAGCAAAAGTTCACTTCATGTACATGGAAGAATCGTAAGAACTGATGGAGCACCAGTGACAAACACAGTTTTAGTTTCTAATGCCATCTGTCATTTGTTTGAAGAAGCAAGATACGAAATCAATGCGATAGAAATTGATAGAAATAAAAACGTTGGCCTCACTAGTCTCATGAAAAATTATGTATTTCTAAATCCTGGGCAATCACGTTACATACAGAATACTGGTTGGCTTGAAATAAATGATAATAATCAATCACTAACCATCGCTACTGGCTATAATTTGATGTAGTCAAACCGCTTAACATGATATTTGGTTTTGCTGAAGAATATCACAAAATCATTGTCAATGCTAAGCATGAACTTATTTGACAAGATCGAAAAGTGATGCAAATGCCATCTTGCAAGCAGCCCCCATTGAGCAGTATAAAATTGAAATTAATAAAATAGAGTGGTCATTGCCTAAGGTTAGACTGTCAGATTCACGAAAATTTCAGTTGCTAAAATATATTGAAAAAGATCCACCTATTCCAATAAGTTTTCGCACTTGTGAACTGTATGAATATTCTCTACTTCCAAATACTTCAAACCATGTTTGGACAGTAAAAACCTCAACACAATTGGAAAAACCGAGATGTGTCATACTTGGATTTCAAAAAAAAACAGAAAAAATAATACTATTAGAAGTTCTAGCAACTTTGATCATTGCAATCTGACTATTGACAAACTACTTTTGAATGATCAGTGTTATCCTTATAGTAATTTGAATCTTGATATTAATCGAAAACAGTATGCTCTTCTTTATGAAATGTACACAAACTTTCAAGCTAATTACTATGGTAAAGAACCGCAACCATTGCTATCGAGGGGAGAATTTATACAGTATGCACCTCCAGTAGTAATTGACTGCTCTAAGCAAAATGAGTCACTGAAATACGGTCCAGTTGACGTTCGTTTGGAATTTCAAACTAGTGAAAATTTTCCAGCTCAAACGTCAGCATATTGCTTAATTTTGCATGATCGTATAGTTGAGTATAAAACAAAAAGTGGTGTGGTGAAAAATTTGGTATAAAACTACTGTAACCTGGTAGAAATAGTTTAGTTGCATTCAAGATGCAGTACTTGGTGGATATGCAGGGCTTCAAGTTACCAGACAATAAATTTGTCTTGAAAGCATTGGCTATATTACCATTCTATGATGAGACAGGTATAAAGCCATATTCTTTTCTCTTTCAACCACCTTGCAAGTGGAAGAACATTCCACCAAAATATAAGTCTATAAACATTTGGGCAGAACGCAATCATCATGGAATACCTTGGAATTCTGGTAATTTACCGTATTCTCTAGTACCTGTAATACTCGAGAGAGTTTTAGAAGATGCAACAAAAATTTATGTGAAAGGATTGGAAAAAAAGAATTGGTTGCAACAATTTGTGGAAATATCGTGTGAAATTGTTGATATGCTTGATTTGGAACGTCCCTCGCTACAGGGATTGCGTGAGATGTTTGAAATTGATGATATTAAATGCACACATCATATGTATAAAAATTACTCTAATTGCGCAATTGAAAATGTACTTTTATTGGAAAACTTATCATTTTAAGTATAATGTACTGGCTTTTTTGGAAATAAATAAAAAAGCAAAAAAAAAAATGAAAAGAAACGTGTGTTTTTTTCCGAGTTCCTTGTCCTCATAATAATAAGTGCGAATAGTAGATAAGCGAATGGTTAGGTCAGTGAAGATCGTAGGCATCGTCCTCGGCATTGGGAGATTACGTCTGCTGGATCAGGTTGCATCCGATAACTATATTAGTTTGAGAAAATGATTTTTTCAGGTTGCCTTAAATAAAAAACATCAATTTAGATTCAATTACACCAGAGACTCGATAGATGAACAATCTCGGGGGTTGCCTGAAAATGGCCTTGTTCATATAACGCGTACAGCGAAACGTAAACAGTCAGGGCCGTCTGAAGCGTTTCCATAATATTGCGCA
Source organism: Andricus curvator (assembly GCA_932195095.1). Classification (NCBI taxonomy): domain Eukaryota; kingdom Metazoa; phylum Arthropoda; class Insecta; order Hymenoptera; family Cynipidae; genus Andricus; species Andricus curvator. The sequence goes on from CAKNYM010020109.1 coordinate 20,617, forward strand.
ATCTACTTGACTGAGTAGTATAGTGCATGCGTCCCTTCAGAGGCGGAGTCGCAACCGTCTCTCGCCCTGCCCCCTGAGAAACTGCGGGGACCAGCAATTCTAGGAATTCATATAACGCGTTCGATCGCGCGTTCAAATAGCGAGTCTCTGGTTTAATTTTCTGTCCTTTATTTGCAATAACTTGTCTTTCACAAACAATTGTACAATTTTTTCGATCCCTTCTTCTTCTAATTCACATATGGGGCGTTATTTCTCAAGTGTACCCACTCAAAAAGACAAAGTTGTCCGATCTAAGTTAAACTCAGGCAAAGCGTTGTGCTATTGGATAGTAGTTTATAGGGGAAAAATTTTGTCATTCGGATAAGTATTGACCGAGGGGGAGGGGGTGAAAGTTTTGGGCATTTTCGTGGAACTCGTCTATTTCGGCGACTTTTAACTCTTCTAATAGCGATAAAAAAATGTTTGCCCAGTGCAGTTTCGATAGAGTTTTTCACGCCCTTTCGATTGGTCAAAAATAAATTTGACTTTTTTTCGAAATAAGACAGGTTTTTTTTTTGTCTTAACAGAAAGCTTAGGTTTTTTTCTATAAGACTATGTAGATTAGAAAGTGAGATTCAAATTTTTAATTTATGAAAATAAGCGTTGAGTACTCCGGTACGCGCATGACGCTGGCGCCATTATTTAAATGCCTGCATTACGTTCACTGATGAATTTTGAAAAAAATGTTGAATTTCGGAAAATTCACAGAGATGGATCTGCTCATTCACAAAAATGCAAACTTGTTCCGGCGACGTAGATTTAATGAAAACAGCGCATAATAATAGGTATTAAGCGCTGTTTTCATATATCGCCGGAACAAGTTTGCATTTCTGTGAATGAGCAGATCCATCTCTCTGTGAATATTTTGACATGAGGTGTAGGAAGTATTCATCACCAAAACCCTACTGTATATAGTTGAAGTTATAATGTAAATGTTATGTGTTTGAATTGGGTAAGATTAATGTAGAAAGTACAACGTGCAGTGTGATATTTTCTTTTATTATTATGCGCTGTTTTCATATGTCGTCGGAAAAAGTTTTCGTTTTTGTAAAAGAGTAGTTTCATCTCTCTGTGAATATTTTGACATGAGATGTAGAAGGCATTTATCAACAAGACACGTATGATGAAACTTCAGAAGTTCGCTACTTATTTGTTTTGTCCGTACACTCAGTTTATACATGAAATATTTTATAGCGAATTGCTAATTGCGAATTGAGTTTTCTTATGAAACTAAAGGAAATTTCAGAAGAGTTCCCCAAAAGTGAACTATAATCCATTCCGTTACGATTTACGTTGACAAATATAGCAAAAACGCGATGTAAATTGCGTTGTTGTTTCTGAAACTAAAGGAAACTTATGTAAAAGCTTCTGTTCAAAAAGGAAAATTGTTTGCAATTTCATTTCTGTTTTCCAATCCTACTCTACATTCACAAGTCATTCTAAATTAAGCGCAGTATATTCATATCCTCAACTTTAAAAAAAAAAGTATTCAATTGAAAATCTTATATTTAAGCTATTTTAGATTGGCAAATCTTGAAATATAAGAAAAAAGTCCAGGCAGTAACTATTTTTGTATACACTGAAATACCTGATTGAAATACAATAGTATATATATGTACATACAAGTACCTTGTAGATTAATGTAAAAAGCGAAGACCCCATCTCGTCCC
>CAKNYM010020110.1:0-11117 GCA_932195095.1 Andricus curvator
ACATTTGACTAACTTTTGTCCAGAAGGTACACCTGGAACATCCTTAAGGCTGTGTAATATTATTGTAGAAATTGAGGCCCCGGATGCAACAACCGACGGGACGCTTGGCTTCGTATTCTTTGCCTCCCATTCGAGATAAAGTCACGCGAAAAATTATCTGAAAATCAAATTTAAAAAAAATCACTCGAAAACAATATGAGCATATAGTGCTTAATGGAGAGCACGATTTTTGTGAAGAAAATTTTTTGGTACGATTTCAACTTTGTGAAAAATAAAATATAAACTGCAAATTTCGACGAACGGAATTTAATGCGTTTTTAAAAATAAACTCGCCGTAACTTTTTTGCATTTTAACAAAAAGACTTGAAATTTGGAATCCAGGCGTATTATACTCTGTCGATGCCTACGGTATTCGATCCGTGCATTCAAAAGTTAATTGTTTAACAATATATCGATGTTTGTCAAAATATATTTAATACCATGCTTTTTCACGTTCGGCGAGAAAAAGTATCGAGGCAATTTTAGAGTTCAAACAACTTTCCGCGGAGAAGTTCTTCATAAGGGTCAAAAGAAGTTTTTTGGAAAGTTTCAGATTTTTTAAGCGAGAAACGAGCAAGGCAGCGTAGGTTGAAGTGAACGCGCGAAAAACGCGATCGTCTTCCGTTTGGGGCGTGAGCGTTTCCGAATGCGAAAAGAACAGACACATGTCGAGGACGGGCGGGCAAACAAAGATAAAAACTCGCCCATTTATTTTATGTTATTCACGAGATAGTCCGTACAATATTATTGATTTTTATGAAAAAATGCCCTTGTAAGATACGTTGAGCGAATGCAACTTGTTTTTACTTTTAAAAAATCAAACTTTTGCGTAATTCTCAAGTAGATAAAATAGAATTTTTTCGCTTCGGAATAAAACAAAAAATTAATCGAACTGACATCGTAACCATTTCCCATGTGGTGGGTAAATCTTAGCACGTGAAGTTAGTTTTTGTTGCAAGTAAAGATTACTCTGAAATCGCTGTAAAGATTACACTTTGTTTTTTCTGGGATATTCATCCAAATACATACAAAAAGTACGGATTTTGTTTTAATGAATTTTTTGAAGTTGAATACCTAATTTATCCATTTTCTATACAGCATAATACGTTTCTCTAAAAGGACATGATTCCGATATTTTCAATTTCCGCGTGTAGCATAATTTGACAAATGTCACGTCCCGTGACGTATATATATATGTTAATGTATTTATTTATATATTTATCTATTTGCATGCTTACACTAATAAATACTCAATAAATATAGAGCGAATATTGCGCGCTATAGACTGTAGCTATATATATCAGCACGTTGTACGCTGTAGAATATAACTATATATATTGAGCACGAGAGTAAAGATATAGAGCAGGCCTGCCCAAGTAGGGGAAAACTGCTCATTCGCCACATGTTCGAGTTCCACCACCACGTCCCTATCCTCAGGTCCAGAGGCTTGGGGGGTGGTCGCTCTCGTGAAGTTGAATGAGTAGAGGTCGGTGGTGGTGTTAAATTCCCATCTGGCAAATAAGCAGTTTTCCCCTACTTGGACAGGCCTGGTATAGAGTATAGACTATAGTAAGAACATTGTAATCCATAGCGTACAATGTCTAGCTAGCCATAGCTAGACATAGACTATAGAGCATGAAAGCACGTGGAGGCTGGAGGGCATAGCTATAGATATACTGAAAACATTGTAAGCCATATAGTATATCTATATATACTCGTGACGTCCGCGTATACACCGACGTCCAAGCATGCAGGGACGTCGCCTTAGGCCCTATAAAAACTGATTGGACCAGCATGGGTCAGTCATAGCAAAGTGATAAGTTAGAAGTTATAGTTCACCTCTTCTCTATTTTTCTACGGTTTTCTCCGATTCGACTGTCCAGTGTCTAGTGTGTCAAACCGGTATCTCTCGCGTGTTAGTGTGTGTACCCTTGTGGCAGTGTTGTGCACTGGGAAACCCGCATCTGGGAATTCCCATCTTTGGAATACTTCGAACCAATTTCAACCTGAATTGGACCCACTATTATCAACCATTGGAACACTTTGAATACCATTCAAGGAACTACCAAAATCTTGGATATCCAATTCATAATAAGGTGCACAACCCCTTCTTCCACACCATTACACAGACCATCTAGATAACATTTGATTCTTCAATCGAATCAATAACCGCTAAGTCCTCATACCAATAATTCTAATATCATTTATCTAATTCCTTTGGGCCATAATATATGAGTATCCTTTATTTTAAAGGTCCTGACCAAGGATTAGAGACAAGTCTACAAGTCTTCCTTCAGCTTCTTGTGCTAAACTCTTTTAATCAATAAATTTTAATTGTAATTATTCATAATAAATTGTTGAACTTATCTATAATTTATTTATTGGCTTCTCTATCCTCTTCCCTGTGCGAGATCTTCGATCTCAACTAAAACGAGGAACCTAATTAAAAAGGAAAGTATTTTGCGTTTTCCATGACGTAACACAAAGTATATAATTCACTTTTGATTCGATATAATCGAGCAGTTGTAATATCGTCTTCTCAATTTGGATGATTAATGCAGATTTAGATTAATTTCCGCGTGGAAAAACTTCGTGGCAGTCTTGAATCATGCTAAAGCCAGTACGGTTTTTCTCAAGCCTGTCTATTCACGCAATACTAGTCTGGCGCTACATTGGCGCTATCTAGTTTTTCTACGTGTTTGATTGAAACCTTTCTTCTGTCTAGTCCCAGTCTTGGCGCTATCTAGGAGTTCGTTACGAATTTAAATATATGAAGACTGTCCAGATTTTAGCTAGTGAAAAAGCATGGTATTAAATAGCTATTGACAAACATCGATATATTGTTAAACAATTAACTTTTTTATACACGAATCGAATTCCGTAGGCATCGACAGAGTTTAAGACGCTTGGAATCCAAATTTGAAGTCATTTTGTTGAAATGCAAAAAAGTTACGGCGAGTTTATTTTAAAAAACGCATTAAATTCCGCTCGTCGAAATTTGCAGTTTATATTTTATTTTTCACAAAGTTGAAATCGCACAAAAAAATTTCTACACAAAAATTGTTCTTTCCATTGAGCAATATATGCTCTTATTTTTTTCGAGTGGTTTTTTTTTAAATTTGAGTTTCAAATAATTTTTCGCGTCACTTTATCTCGAATGGGAGGCAAGGAATACAAAGCCGAGCGTCCCGTCGAATGAGTTTGACGACATCTTTTATTATATTCGCTAAGTAAAGAAACCTCATTAAAGGCAATTAAATCATCTCTGCATGTACGTCATCAGAGGGATTTTTGCGGGCGTATGTTTGCACTTTGAAATGCACCCAAAAAAAGTAACTCGGTACTTTTTGTTAAATGCGTGCACTGTAATCGTCAAGCATTTAATTATGACTCTGGCGTGTCGCATTTTTTTAATGGAATTTCATTGACATTTCTTGTAACGTTCACAACAATAAAAATTGGAAAGACTAATGAATTCAAAATGAATCAAAGCTTATTCTAATGAATTTAGAAGTTTTTAAAAATTTCTAATGAGTGCAAAAGTGTTCAAGGGAATTTTACAGAATTCAAGATAATTCTACAGAATTCAAGATAATTCTACAGAATTCAAGAGTCTTTTACAGAATTTAAGATAATTTTACGGAAATCAAGAGAGTTCTACTAATTTCAAGAGAATTCTGCTCAATTCACGAGAATTCTGCCGAACGTAAGAGAATTCTACTGAATTGAAGAAAATTCTACAGACTTCAAGAGAATTATACGTATTTTAAGAGAATGCATAAATAAAGAGAATTCTACGGTATTCGCGAGATATTTATACAGAATTCTACAGAATTATGATTAATTCAAGGGAATTCTGCTTAACTCTAGAGAATTCTTTTGAATTCCAAAGAATTTTGTTGATTTCAAGAATATTCTGCTAAATTCAAAAGAAAACAGGATAATTTGACTAAATTCAAGAGAATTCTGCCAAACCTAGGAGAATTCTACTGAATTTAAGATAATGAAACAAAGTTTAAGAGAATTTTACATATTTCAAGAGAATTCTCCTGAATGTAAAAGAATTATACACAATTTAAGAGAACTCTACATAATTCAAGAGAATTATACTGAATTTACGAGATATTTTTACAGAATTTCAGAGAATTATGATAACTTCAAGGAAATTCTACTGAATTCAGAAGAATTCTACATTATTCAAGAGAATGCTGTTGATCTCAAGAGAATTCTGCCGAACGTTAGAGAATTCTGCTGAATTGAAGAGAGTTCTACCGAACTTAAAAGAGTGCTACTGAATTCAAGAGAATTTTACATAAATCAAGAGAATTATACTGAATTCGTAAGAATGATACAAAATTCAAGAGAATTCCACTGAATTCAAAAGAATTCTGCTGAAATTAAAAGAATTCTACAGAGTTAGAGAGAATTCCGCTGATATGAGGAAAATTCTGCTGAATTCAAGAGAATTCCTCAGAATTCAGGATAATTCCACTGAGTTGTCGAAAATTCTATTCAGGTTGCGGAAATGTAGTGAACTTTGAAATAGTTAGTACGGTAGCACTGAAAACTGACAGTTGAAAACATAATGATTGAAAACGTTGAAAATTGACGCTATTTTTCACCCCAATTCTTAGACTTCCCAATAAACATAATCGTGAAATCTTAACGATAATTTTTCAATTAACTCGAAAAGAATTACCTGTGAAATCTAGTGCCTTGTACCAGGTCTCACGACTTTAGAATTTGCCATGCCGGTTGCGACGAATGTAACATAACCTCTGAAGTGTGTCGTGTTATTCGTGTTACTGTTTTATGAGGGTTTTTTTCCTACGAGAACCTTCATGATACTTCTTCAAATCCACGACAAAACAAAAAGTAATCATACAATGATTTGTGTGGAATAAAAACCCATGCTCAGAATCTTTGTTTATTTTTTTTTTTTTAATAATTTTTATCAAATTCCATTTACCAATAATGTTTTCAATAATTTGTAATGCCAATTATTGATGTTATTGTGTACTTCAATCGTTGTATGTAATGATATCAATAAACGGTATTACAAATTATTGACAACATTATTAAGTACAATATTCCAATTTGAATATTCTGCCCGCACGGCCGCTTGCGATTTTAGTTCCCCTAGTTCTCACATGAGCGCACGTGTCGCTCCCTAAGTGGCCATATTGGAAATATTTGTTTCCAATTTTTATCACGAGGCTTCACCCCCGTGTGGGAAGTTACACCAGAGAGTCACAACCTACTGCAAAAGCGAACGGAGGAGAAATTATACGAACTGAACTTGTTTATGCACACACACTTGTCGATTGCACATGGACTGTCGACCTTCTAACGCGTGCTTCTGATTGGTTAATATTAGTTGTTATTTACTTGGTAATTATTACCTTTAGCAAAATTTTTTTATAATTATTTTAGACGCCATTTTTTTGTTAGAATTCAAAAATACAAAAATGTTTTTTGTGTACTGGGACACCCTGTATATATAAATTGTTATTTCCGAACTTATTGATATTTTTCGGAAACATTGAAATTTCATGTTTTTTCAAACAACTTCTAATAAAATTAACACATACTGCCTTTCATTTATACCCATAAAAGGGGTACTTTTATCACCTTTCATGCAATAATTGAAAGAAAATTTACAGTTCATTATTAATAAAAACTAGGGAACTTGTTCAACCTATTGTAAAATAGGTTTATGTAAACCTTTGCACGGCATTACATGTGGGAGAAAATAAACTTGTATACTCCTATATGTACGTGAGTTATTATTTGCTTTATGTAAGATTTGAATTTTAGTTAACATTTACCGAAGATGTTTACACATAAATCTGTCTTGGGTCGTAGTTTAGGACACACGTGAAGTTTTTTTTCCATGTTGAAAAATTTTGCAAAAAAAAATCGGACAGGATTAGGATTCTTTGGCGAACAGGCAATTGAATCGATCCATTTTGATTTTGAATCTACTACTCGAAAAAGCGTTTGCGCTCTGCTTGTGGATATAAAAGTTTGCATATTTGATTGTACGATTTGTTCTACTTTATTCATTCTATTATTTATTATTTGTACAGAATTGTTGCATACCATTGTCAATAATTAATGTTACATTTCGTATTGAACCTACTTTTACATTAGCACATTGAATTAAGAAAGTGACCAAATTTTAGAATAAAAATGAATATTTTTATGTCATTTTTGGTAGTTTAGTAAAACTGCGTTTTTTTTTAAAATATTGCATGTATATCTATAAAAGATATTCAAAATGTGAATATAATATTATTTTGACATAATTATCAAGTAAAATTGATCAAATGTGAAATCTGAAAAATTTATATTTCTTATACTGATTTTGCGATATCGTGAATAAACAAAGCATAATTTCTTAAAAACGGCTCCGCCAATTATTTTAATTCTTATTGGCAAATAATCTATAAGCAATGCAGATGTGAGTCCTCGAATGACCTTTGGCAAACCCTCTATTACCTCTTATCATCTAACAATACCGATATATAAATTAAAAAAATATATTCTTTAGCTTATTAATATATGAAGAAAACTTTTTTCATATTGGAAATACAACAGTAATGTATAATTGTATATGATATATTTGTTCGTGTCTTCGAGACGCATCGATTGCCCAATTGTAGAACCTTTCATGACCTACCAATAGCGTTTTAAAATTTCTTAACAAAATTTTGCTTCCTTATAGAGGGAGGTTTGTAATGACCTAAAGTTTTAAATCGACTGTTTCGACATATTTCGATATAATTCGACGCTGAGAGCTCAAAAATACAATTTTTCAAAAAATGTCCGCGTGTGTATCTCTGTGTGTAACATTTTTCTGTTTACCATATCTCGAAAACTAAAAGAGCTATGCTCATGAAATTTGGAAGAATTGTAGCTTCGATTGATATACAAGTCTGATAAGATTTCGAGCTAGGTCGGCCATTTAGAAGTAGTTTTTTGCAGTTCACAAATTTCCAAAAAGAAATTTTACCTTGATTATATGAGAAAACCATTTTCGATATTCAAAATACAGCAAAACGATATCTAGTGTATTTGTTCGCGTCTTCGAGATGCAGCGATCGACCTATTGTTGAACCTTTTATGCACTGAGAAAAATGGATTATAACCAGTAATAATAAACATTTTACCGGATATAATATTGGACTATTAACTATGGGACAGCGATCTAAATTATTAAAACTACCATCTCTAGATATTAAGAAATAGATATTACGGGATAATATCTTGGATTACAAAACTTTATAATGTGTGATAATAAAATCTATAATCCAAGATTTAAAAATCTAATATCCATATTATAATTCTGGTCCATTAGATAACCTCAAATATATAATAGTTTGTGCAAACGTATTTATAAACCTATACAAAATTTTGATAGGCGAGCCCGGAAGTAGAAATGGAAATTAATTTCAATTTTTAAACATGCAATAAGCAGGAATAGTTGCTATCATAATACCACAAAAACGAAAGTAAAGCAGGTAAGTTTCTGCCTTGTTCAAGTGCCATTGATGTAAAATGAATAGGAATATAAACTTACCCATTTTCTAAATCTAAATCAGGTGTGAACTAGCACTAATCATAATTTTATAACCTAATTATTACTTGTTACAATGCGAGCGGATGCACATGACAGGCGCCACGATGCGACGTACCATCTGAGACTACACAGATGCCTGGATATTTTAAAATCTGAGATGTTATAATTCAATGTCTACAGATTATAAGAATTTAACATCTGGAAATTATATTTGGTAACATCTTCAAATATGAGAAAAATGTTATAGATGATACGCGCTAATATACTTTTCTATACGGTGTATTATTCTCTAATTCTATTATCCAGTTCGTATAATCCATTTTTCTCAGTGTGACTCATCAGTACCGATTAATGAAGTTTGAAAAAAAGGTTTATTCTGTTTATATGAGAAAAACTTTCTTGCCATTTACTTTGTGTTTAAGAGGACTTTTGTTTAATTGGGAATATAAGAACACTGCATTTGATGTAATTGTTCGCGTCCTCAAGACGCGTGGATTCATCTATTGATGAACTTTCGATTACCATTCTTGATTGATCAATAGGTTCTTAAAAAGTTAAAAGAAAGTTACATTCTTTTTTTACAGAAAACTTTTGTTTTCATTTGGAATACAACACGACCATAAATTAAAAAGTTGATCATTGGAACAGAACACATCAGTTGACATTTTGGTGGGCTCTCTACACAGAGAAAAATGGATTATACCCGGTAATGAAATCGTATATTTCGGGACTAGTGTGGACTGACGGCCTTTTTGAAACGAGCGCAATGTTTTTTTAACGAGTCATAGGTAAGGGCGCAAACTTATTTATAAACCTATACAAAATTTTGATAGACGAGCTCGGAAGTAGAACTGGAAACAAATTTCAATTTTCTAAACACACAATAAGAAGGAAAGTGGCTATCATGAGACTACAAAAACGAAAGTAAAGGAGGCTAAGTTTCTGCACTTGTACACGTGGCAGTGATGTGTAATGAAAAGAAACATCAACTGACCCATTTTCTACATCTAAATCACGTGTGATTTAGCACTAATAGTCATTTTGTAACTTATTTATTAATGGTTTTAATGCGAACGGATGCATATGACACGCTTCACGATCCGACGTACCATCTGATACTACACAGACGCCAGGATATTTTAAAATCTGAGATGTTACAATTTAATGTCTGAAGATTATAAGAATTTAACATCTAGAGATTATATTTGATAACATCTTCATATATTAGAAAAATATTATAGATTATACACGCTAATATACTTTTCTATACGGTGTAATATTCTTTAATTCTATTATCCAGTTCGTATAATCCTTTTTTCTCAGTGTGATTTTCTGAAAATAAGATTTTCGGCAAGACAAAAATATAAGCTTGAAAAAGATTGAAAATATCCATTCTTTCCTTTTGTTAGGGGAAAACCACCCTCTATGAGGAAGCAAATTCATTTGATACCTATGAGGAAGCAAACTGCTCATAAAATAAGCACAAATAAATACGCCGATACACTGAGAAAAATGGATTATACGAATTGGATAATAGAATTAAAGAATAATACACCATATACAAAAGTTTATTAGCGCGTATAATCTATAATATTTTCCTAATATATGAAGATGTTACCAAATATAATCTGTAGATGTTAAATTCTTATAATCTTCAGGCATTAAATTGTAACATCTCAGATTTTAAAATATCCAGGCGCCTGTGTAGTCTCAGATGATACGTCGCATCGTGGCGCGTGTCATATGCATCCGTTCGCATTAAAACAAGTAGTAATTAAGTTATAAAATTGTTATTAGTGCAAAATCACACGTGATTTAGATTTAGATAATGAGTGAGTCTATATTTCTTTTCATTACACATCACTGCCACTTGTACAAGTACAGAAACTTAGCCTCCCTTACTTTCGTTTTTGTAGTCTTATGATAGCCACTTACCTGCTTATTGTGTTTAAAAAATTGAAATTAATTTCAATTTCTACTTCCGGGCTCGCCTATCAAAATTTTGTATAGGTTTATAAATACGTTTTCAAAAATTATTATATATATTTGAGGTTATCTAATGGACCAGGATTCTAATATGGATATTAGATTTTAAAATCTTGGATTACAGATTTTACTATCTCAGATTATAAAGTTTAATAATCCAAGATATTATCCTGTAATATATATTTCTCAATATCTATAGATTGTAGTTCTAATAATCTGGATCGCTGTCCCATAGTTAATAGTCCAAGATTATATCCGGTCACATATTTTTTATTACCGGGTATAATCTATTTTTCTCAGTTTAGTATTACCTTGTTGCATATAAAGAAAGTTATTATGAGGAAGATGTCGTATATAAAATATGTGCGTAATTTTTCTATGTACCATTTGGGTATCTTAGTAATAATTTATCCATTAGAAATTTGATACTCAATTTTTTTAATTTTTATGTTTTTCATTTAATTTTTTATTTCCACATTATTTTATAGTAGATTTTTGTATTAATTTCTGAATAATTAATTTTTTTTGCTTTAATTAATAATTAATTTTTTCAATACACAAAATACGTTCTTCTTGAAAATAAAATGGAACAATCTTTTTATCCTACTATAAAATAAGAGAAAAATTGAGCCGCTGGATGCAATAACCAGCCCGACGCCGGAAAACGCGTAAATGTATTGTTGTCGCGTTCAAAAATCCGTCTACAACGCATTTCGAAAACAAATCAGACAAACCAAAGTGCAAAATACTCAGAAAGGGTTCTACTTTAGCGCATCACTGCCACAAAGTTGCAAAATTGCTGTTCTAACCTCCAAATTTTACACAAAAATTGCGAAAAAATTCTCCATCAAAACTTGTTGTACAACAAAGTCAATAACTGAAAAATCGATCCATTTAATCATGAATTATGTACCGGAATAGTCTGATTCATGTAATACTTCTAACTTATATCCCTTCTATTTTTGGTGTTTTTTTTATTTAAATTTCAAAAATTAAATTAATTCTCATTGTTCGATTAACATAACCTCAAAAGCTAAAAAGTGTGTATTAATGCAATATTTCATACCCATATATCTTTGAGGAAATTTAAGTAAAATCGAGAACTCTGAGTTTATCGGGCTACTGATTACGTTTTTCCGAGAAAAAAAACAATTTTCAAAATAATTGATTTAATATACAGTAGAATAAAAAAAGATTATATCTTTTGAAAAAAGCTCCCGTTTGTGAAAGTTGTTGAACGAAAGCGAAAAATATCATCTACTGTAAATAGAGAATTATTTTGCGTAACTTATTTTTATCTAAAGAAAATCATAGGAGTTTTGATGAATGTTGTTTATTTTTACTCAGGAACAAAAAACAAAAGAACAAAATATTTCTAACATTTTTTGAACGATTTTCGTTAATGAACTGCTTTAAAAAGATGAGTTTTTCTTCATCTTATACCAATTTATATTAATTTCTGCTGAAGTAAAATTTTTCTTCATGTAATGATAGAATTGGGGTTGGGGGG
>CAKNYM010020111.1:1958-13762 GCA_932195095.1 Andricus curvator
AACCTGTTTTTTGGGTTCAGAATGTCTCAAAACGTGGACATTTGACATAAACGGGCAGAGCGGGCGGGTCTCAAATTTTACACAAATCTCATACCTTCTCTGATGAGAATGTAAAAATCGGTTTCTAAATAAAAATAGCTTGAGAATGAATAATAACACTACATGCTAAGATAAACGCAGTGGAAATTCCTGGAATATTTTATAATTAATTTTTAACTATGATAAATTGTTTACAAAAATATTTATTAACACATTTTTATTAATATTTGTGACTAACTTAGACTTTCAACTCAATCTCAAGCTATTTGAATGGAAGGAACGAATTCATTGTACTTGAACTTACAAAATTTGGAATTTGTTCATCTAATTTGTTTCTGCAAATTCAAATTGTTATATTTTACCCAATATTATGAAACATATATTATTTTTATGAATATTTGCAGCACTTCATGTATTTTATTGAAAATTCATCTTTTTGGTAGAATATCAATTTTGTTACAAATTCATCTTTTCTTGGTTAAAAATTACTCTTTTTGGTTGCAAAGTTTTTTTTTAATTAAAAAAATTCCTCTTTTCGGGTCCGTATAACTTTCACCTCCCCGCCATTTTATTCAAAAATAACATTAGACGATGGCGTGAGGTAAAATCTTACTGTTTTTTATTAATTAACGAAGTAGTTCAACTTTCAAACAAGTAGTTGAATTTTCAACGAAAAATGTAATAGTTGATATTTTAAGCAAGAAAAGGTTTTTATTTTTAATCAAAAACAGCTGAATTGAATAAAAAATGACCAATTTCCAGTAAAACAGTTAAATCCTCAATCAAATCAGATGAATTTTCAACTAACGCTGATGAATTTTCAACCAAACAGTTATTTTCATTTTTAATCGATAGATAAGCTTTCCAAAAAATAGTTGAATTTTCAACCAAATATTCACATTTGCAAACAAAAAGATGAATTCTTACCAAAGTAAATTAATTTTCAAACCAAATACGAGAAATTTCAACCAATAAGATACACTTTCTACCAGAAAAGAAAAATTTTCAACGAAATAAATTTTTAAATAAGAAACATTTGTATGCAACCAACAAAAACGAATTTTAAACAAAATACTTCAATCCTTAACTAAAAGAGATTAATTTTCTACCAAACAGTTGCATTTTATACCCAAAAATTGATATTCCACCAAAAAAGACGAATTTTGCACTAACCATATTGTTAAATTTGCTACCAATTTGTTGAATTTTTGAGTCAAAAATACGAATTTTCTACAAAAACATTGATTTGTCAAAAAAAATGTACTTTTCTACAGAAACAGAATAATTTTTAACCAAACAGTTGCATTTTTAAGCAAAAAAGGTAACATTTGTACAGAAAGAAATGCATTTTTAAACGAAAAAGGCGAATCAGACGAAAATTTTCCTTAAAAACTAAAGCTAATTTTCCATTGCACACTTTTTTATTTCGGACTATATATTTTTAAGTTCGGACTACACATAACACGGCTAGCTTCAATTAATTTCAACCCAAAAGTGCTTGCATATCCAGTTTCTCTTTTGCTCGTGTTTCGGGGATGCCCCTCAGTTATTTTAAGCCAAGAAAAAAAAATAGTATACGCGCTCCATGCTGCGTGTACTATTTTTCAAAAAAAGAACACCGAAAATGGCGGCTTTCGCGAAAATTTCAGTATGCAGGTGAGAGGGTACGGAACTACTTTACAAACCCTAGAGTTTCCAAGCCTCTTATTACAAACCCTACACTGTTAAAAATTTCCGCATAAAACTTCCACTAAATGTATTGGAAGTTTATTTCCGAAATGTAGGGTAACGCTACAATACATAATTTTGTAGTTTTCAAATGCAACGGATCATGCAGCGATATAAACGCTACAATACATGTATTGGAATTCTCGACGGTGACTTCACGATTTACGACGCTTACAATACATGTATTGCAATTTCGGCATTCCAATACCGTGTTTGCAATTTTGCCTTACGCTTGTATTGTAGAAGTGTTGGAGAATTCCAAACATTTTTAACAGTGTCGTGTTTATACTTTCGCGCGTTACGACCTAACCCTATCGTACAAACTTCTCAAGTGTTGCTTGCCACTACAGCGCACACGGAAAAAATTTATCCGTGAAGAAGTCACGAACTTGTAGCTAGGTCTCGGATACGAGATAAAAAAATGAAACATTACATCCTTATTTCTATGAGAAATATATGGATAAATTTCGAAGTTTCTTACGAACAGTTCGAATTTCCTACGAACAGTTCCTGAAAATTTCAGACTGAAATATAAAGAGGAAAAATTTTATTTGTGCGATTTAATTTTATATTAATTTATTAAATTCGCAACTCAGAAGATTCGAACCCTCAAAAGACTGCTGACTCACCAGTTTCTAAACATAAACCAGGAGTGCGTAAACACGCGCAGCCATCGAGGCCAAACAAATAGGTATTATAAAACGTGTAGCCACTCATCCGACGAGCTCGAGGCACACATACGAGCGTACACACGCACCGCGCGTTTGGGAGAGTGTGTGTGTGGGCCACGTACAGGCGAACTTAGTTTCCAGTTCCCAGATTCGTCGTCAATCTTTCTCCAAGTTCGCAGGTTATTTACGAAAATACATAAATATCCGATGAATTTTTCTCAAATCCGAGACCTAGCTACTAGTTCGTGACTTTTTTACGGATAAATTTTTTCCGTGCACGCAAAGTTTGTGTTTGAAGTAAAAAATCTAATGTCACTTTTTAGAATAATGCTAGAAAGTTGCAGTTTTTTCTAAGATTTTTCACTTTTGGTCCACCTTGAATAGTCTAATGAGGTAATAATTAAGGCAAGTTAACAAACATAATTGTTTAAACAATTTATTATTTATAATAATATTCTCTGAGAATAATGCTAGAAAGTTGCAGCTTTTTCTAATATTTTTCACTTTTGATCCGCTTTCAAATTCTAGTGAGGTAATACTTAATTCAAAAATTAACAAACATAATTGTTTAAACAATGTATTATTTTTAATAATATTCTCTTTGAATAATGTTAGAAAGTTGCGGTTTTTTCTGACAATTTTAACTTTTTGTCCACTTTTTACTTAGTGAGATAATTATTAATTCAAGATAACAAACCTGATTAAAAAAAATGCGTTATGCTTTATAACTATCTTCTCTTAGAGTAATGCTAGAAAGTTTCGGGGTTTCCTGAAATTTTCAGCCTTTCTTTGACTTTTTAGTTTTCAGTAACTACTTCAAGGAAAATTTACATTCGTAATATGATCCATATAGAAAATTTGAAGAATATTTCAAATACCTGTTTCATTTCAGAAAAATATATTCACAAAAAGAGAGATTGTTTGAAAAATTATTTTCTCTATTGTTTATTTATTATTTGTTTATAACTAAACAGCCGAAGAAAATTTAAAAATTTTGGAGAAAACCGCTTCTTTCTAGCAATTATCTAAGAGAAGATAGTTATAAACAATAATAATTTTTTTTTAATTATGTTTGTTAACTGTTCTTTACATTGTTATTAAGCTTAAAACAAACATTTACAAAAATAAAATGTTGAAGTTCGTTAAAATACATACTATTTTAGTCCATTCTTATCGATTTACTCCATTTTTTTGGAAAAATTGGTCAAAGTATAATATTATAGATTTTAGGAAAGGGAACCATTTTGAACCATTAACTGCTATTCATATTTTGCGTCTTTTCTAAAAAAAATGAGATTTTAAATCGTTAAAAATAAAAAATTGTTTTTCTCAAAAATTTCTCAACAATTTCTTTATCGGCTTTCATTAGATTAAGTAATATCACACTTTTAACAACAATTCTGACAATTTTTTGATAATGAACCCTTTCAATTTTTCAAATCAAATACTCATAACTTTGTACTAACAATACATCATTTTTAGAAGAAACTAATTCATTATTCGAAATTTATGATTCATGAAGTAAATTCATAGGTAAAAATTAATAAGTAGTAGTAGTATACCATTAAGCCATTTCCCTTTCAGGGTAGGCGTGACCCGAATCGGGTAGTGTTTCTAGGTGGATAGTTTCTTGTAGTAAATAATTACTACAAGTGTGGGCTCACCACACTCACGGTGGGCCAACAGCACGCAGTATTCTCGAATGGTCACCCATCCAAGTACTAACCGCGCCCAACGCTGCTTAACTTCAGTGATCTGACGAGAACTGGTTTTTTCAGCATGGTATGGCCGTTGGCAAATAAAGTAAATTCAAGTAAATTCATGAAGTAAATTAAATTAAATAATCCTTCTCTAAAAAAATAGGTGTGTCACGAAAATCTCGAAAGCATTATTTTCGCTTTTCCTCAATGCCGATTTGGTAATTTAAGAGATCCTTGAGGGAGAGTTGAGAAACGAACTGACACTCTTTTGATTGGCTGCGATTAAACCAGAACCAGAAGAGCTGAAAAGCGCGCGATCTTCAAATCAAATTATGCAATACGTTCACAATTCTAAGAAGAAATTGAGAAAGAAAATAACATGAAATATAACCGCATAAGAAATGTATGAAATCTATAAAAATAGAAATGTATGGAGAATATATGTAATAATTAAGGCTGCTGATCTAGCTCCCTAACCAAAAATTCACTCTTTTCATTCTACTCAACAGAAATTAGATTTTTATAATTTTTTTTGCATCCTAGCCCAATGCGGAAACATATCTAAATCTAATTTTTATTCAGTATAATAAAAAGACAGAATTTTCATGTTAGGCGTGTGGTCAACTGCCTTAAAACCAGTTTATGAAAATTCCAACACATTCTTATATAATCCAATAATTAAACAAAAGGTTTAAAAAAAAGGTAAAGTTATTCTTTATTCTATATTCATTATTCTTTAATATACTAATAGAATGTTCAGAAAAAAATTGTAACTGATACCTGTAGAGTATATGTTATGAACTTCAAACATACATTGTTCTGCACTGTTAGTTTTCAAAGCTATAATTATTATAAACTAATGTGTTCTTGAATTCAATTGACAATCGTAGTTTTTAATAATTTTAGAAAGTAATTATCTGCTTTGATATCTAACCTAGCTAATTTTTCTAACCTATATATCCATCTAGCTTTCAAAAGGCATATTGAACGTGGGCGCTTATCATCAAACTTCTGGCGCGTTTATGAAGACTTCTGATTCCGCACATTTTTTCTTATTTCTAAAGACGACTTATCGGGTCATCTAATCTAGTTTACTCTCTTATCAATGGACGCATTGGACGTGAAGTGACGTGAAAGCATATCAAAATTTTCGCGCGCGTTGCGAGGACTTCTGGTTCCGGACTAATCGCGATGCTCAGTTACAAGTCCGTGTGAGCCTATGTGAGTTCGTTTCTCAACTCTCCCTAGAGAATCTCTAGGTAATTTGAAACACTCGAAGCAAGAAATATTGCCAAATTCACACAAATAATTAGGAATTTAGTTTCAGTTGAAGGACAGTGACAAAGAACGTAAGATTTGTGTGCATAATAGAACTGACCAAAATTTAAGATTTATTAATGTGAAATTTTATTATAACATTTTCAGTTAAAAAAATTATTTTTCAACCAAGAAAAAGGGAATTTTCAACAAATAGGTAATTTTTCAACCAACTTTATAAATCTTTGATAAACAAAAATGAATTCTCAATAAAAAGTGTAACAGTTGATATTTCCACCTAATTTTGTTTCCATTTTCAATGAAAGACTCTTAAATTAAACCAAAATATATGAATTTTCAACTAAAGAGTTGAATTTTCAACCAAGAAAGATTTTTCGATCAATTGAGAAAAAAAATCTCATCCAAAATGTTGAGTTTTTAAGTCATAAAGACGAACTTCAAAAAAAAAAGTTGAATCTACAACACAAAAATATGCATTTTCCACCAAAATAAATGAATTTTCGACTAGAAAATACGATTTTTCAACATCTAAGTATTTTTCTAATCCTGTGATTAAGCCCGCCATCCCTTCTTCATCCTTTGCCATCAACACTATATCGTCTGCGTATGCCAGTATATATATCTTTTCGTTCCTTATGATAACTCTTGCCCACCCTTTTCTCTTCATTTCTTCTTCCAAGTCTGATATTAATACAGAAACCGGAAGTGCGAATAGATTTTCAGAATAAGATAAACAAACGCATAGATAAGGCAATTTGGGAGCCGCTTGAAAGGAATAAAGATATAGAGGGCGCGTGCACTTTATTACGGGATACCATTGTTAAAAGTGCGATTGAAGTGTGTGGTACGGCAGTGGTAGGGAGAAAGTCTGGCGAAGCGTGGTGGAATGATGAAATTGCGGCAGCCCAAAAAGAAAAAGAAAAATCGCACAAAAAAACGCTGAACATGACAGGTCTTAGCGATGATGAGAGAAATAGGCTCAAGAATGATTACAGACACAAAAATAGGAAAGTTAAACGACTAGTTAAAGAAAGTAAAGAGAAAATCAGAACAGAAGAAGAGAACAAAATACAAAACGGCTTTGGAGGAATAATGAAACTACTATATAAACAGTTGAAGGAAAGTAAAAGTACAGAGTTTGCCAACATGAGAAACAGCAAAGGTGAAATGCTATATGATATAGACGGGATAGTAGACGCTTTAAAAGACTCTTTTAAAAAACTATTAGGAGGTGAAGATATAGGACAATAAAACTGCGACATAGAACATAATGCATTAGAAAACGCAATTGAAAAAGTCTGTGTCACTGAGGTCAGATACATAATAAAGAATTTGAAAAACGGTAAGACTGCTGGTGCAGACAGTATTAACGCTGAAATGCTTAAATACGGTGGCAAGTACATGCCTCACAGGTTGTGCGAATTGATAAATTTGTGTATCGAGACAGGAAAAGTCCCAGACGATTGGAGAAAAGCGATTATCGTACCAATTGGTACGATAAAAGAAAGGGAGATAAAAGCAACTGCAGCAATTACAGAGGTATCAGCCTAATAAGTACCGTAAGTAAAATATACTCAAAAATACTTATTCGTAGGGTAATGGAAATCACAGAAGAAAAAATATGGGAAGTCCAAAGTGGATTTATGCCAGGAAGATCATGTACAGATCAGATATTTAGCCTAAGACAGATCACAGAAAAAAGCTTGAGAGTAGGAAAGAAAGTTTTCTGTGCATTTATTGACCTAGAAAAAGCATTTGACACGGTAAATAGAAGTAAACTTTGGGAAGTTCTTAAAGAGTATGGAGTAAATGGAGGGCTCCTGCAAGCAATAAGAACAATATATACAGGTAGTAAAGCGTGCGTAAGGGTAAACGGGAAACCGAGTGACTGGTTCGATATTACGCAAGGCGTGAAACAAGGATGCGTTATGTCCTCGTGGCTATTTATCATATTCATGGATAAGTGTCTAAGAACTGCACTCTTCGACGAAGAAGGTGTAGATCTCCAAACAGTTAAGGTACGTGGGTTAGCTATCGCAGATGACAAGATTGTTATGGCAGAATCAGTCGAGGACTTGCAAAGAATGTTGAATAAACTTCATACAAGCATGAAGGACGTGGGACTCAAAATTAACGTAAATAAAACAAAAATCATGGTGTTCGAGGGAAAGAGTGAGAAAACAATGTGCAACATTGTCCTAAATGATGAGAGATTAGAACAAGTTGACAAGTACGTATACCTAGGTAGTCTATTCACTAGTGACGGAAAAATAGATGGGGAGTTAGATAGGCGCATAAATAAGGGTAAGCAGATTATCGGTAGAGCAGGGTCCATCCTAACAAATAAAAACATATCAAAAAAAGCTAAAATGGCCATACATAATTCTATATTCGTACCGACTGTACTATACGGTA
This sequence comes from Andricus curvator, assembly GCA_932195095.1. Classification (NCBI taxonomy): domain Eukaryota; kingdom Metazoa; phylum Arthropoda; class Insecta; order Hymenoptera; family Cynipidae; genus Andricus; species Andricus curvator. Next base: position 9,790 of record CAKNYM010020111.1, read on the forward strand.
GCGAAACATGGACATGTCAAGAAAAGGACAGGAATAAAATTAACGCGATCGGCATGAGACCTCTGCGCATAATATGCGGGAAAACACTGACGGATAAAGTCCGAAACGAGACAATCCTCAAAGAATGTGGTTCAAAAGAGACAATAGTTGACACATGAAAGAATGGTTAGAATCGGTAAACGAGACATTAATCCGAAGAGACGTAAGAAGCCATAGAAACACAAGAGCTTGCATGAAACAAAGACCTTGGATTCTAATGGGCCCAAGTGGGGAACCATACATAACAATTTTGTGAGGCTCTTCACTTGGGGTGATCGCTAGAGAGATTGATCAGCAACCTGGGTCGGAGCAGTGTTGCGGAATAAACGTGTCATTTGAATAAATGACACGAGAATTCCAGATCAATCTAAAACATATATACCTAACACCTATATACCTATCTACTTTACACCTATTATATACTCTATACCAATACACCCATATACCCAATACTATTTTCCAACCGAGCAAGTCACGACTACCCCGAAAGGGAAATGGCTTAATGGTATAATAATAATAATAATAATAATAAATAAAAGTAGGCCCAGTGGACATCCTTGCCTTACTCCTCTCACCAACCAGAAACTATCTCCTACTTGATCCCCTACGTTTACTCTGCTTTTTGTCTCTGTAAAAATTTCCAATACTGTCTTTATTAATCCCTCTCTTATCCCCTTTTTCACCATCACTTTTTCTATCTCGCCTCGGTCTAATGAGTCAAAGGCAACCTTTAAGTCCACGAGTATTGCTATCATTGCTCCTTTCTCCCTTTCAATCCTCTTATTTAGTAGATAGTTCAGAACATATATGTTGTCCATTACCCCCATCCCTTTTCTAAACCCTGTCTGATTCGGTGGCTCTATCTTTTTTCCTCAACCTATTTCTTCAACCTCTCCGATAAAACAGTCACATATACTTTATACAATGTTGGCATTAGCGTCACTCTTCTATAATCTTTAACCTCCTCCCCTTTGGCTTTTTTCACTATGGATACCACTACTCCTTCCTTCCATAACTCTCGCCACCCCTCTCCTGTCCATACTGTATTGCACATTATCCATGCCCATTCCTTTAATTCTGTCCCCCCATATTTCCAGACTTAATCTGGTATCTCATGTATACCAGGTGCCTTTCCATCATTCATTATCTCTAATACCTTGACTATTTCCTCTCTTGTAATGTCTTCCTCCTCATCTGTTTTCCTACCATATTTTCCTCCTTTCTTAACTTTCCTTTCTACCCCTTCTAGTCATTCCAGAAAATATTTGTTCCATTTTACCATCTCAATATTCTGGTTTACACCTTTCCTTCTTCTTCTCTCTTTATTTACCACCTTCCAGACCTCTTCTTCCGTCCTAGGGTTTTCCGCCTCTTCTTCAAACTTTTTATTTTTCTCCTCTATTTTTTTTATCACACAACTTAGTATACTCCTTCTTTTTTCTATTATATTTTTCTTCATTACTTGTCCCTTTTCTCTATTCTCTTAATTCCTTTCTCACTTCTTTCTTCTTCTGTTTACGTTCCCCATCTCATCTACTTCTATGCCCTCTTTTACTAACTTCTTTTTTGCTTGTGAAATCTTATACTCTTTTTATTTCCTCTATCATTATTTTCATCTCCTAGTTTAAATTTCCGTTCCCCATTTTGATATTCCTGACCTTTTCCTTAAATTGTTCCCTTACCATCCATTGAGCAATCCCCTCTTTCTGCTCATTTTACTTTTGCTTCCTTTTTAGCCCTATTGTTATTACTCTTTTCTCCCTCTAATGTCACTATTATGGGACAGTGATCCTAATCTATATGAATCGCCACCTCGAGTTTCTTGACCTTCTATTTTACCTCGTCATCCACTACCACATAATCAATTACCGTTCCCCTTTTTTCCTCTTGAACGTGTATAATCTGATTCTTCATCCACCTCTATATTTCTGATTATGATAAACCATCCCATTTCCTTTAGGCTCTTTCACAATTTCTTTCCCTCTCCATTCAGTATCTTGTCTGTGGATTTTCTTCCTCGCTGTCCACTCCATTCCCTTCCTGCTCCATCTCCTGTTCTCGCATTAAAATCTCCCCCTGTTATAAGCCTAATATCTTGTTTATTTTCTTCCATCAGTTCTCTCATCTCTTCTGATTTCTCCTGCATTACACCGTTCACATAAACCCCCACTATCTTCCACCTCTCTTCTCCTATATTTATTTCTTCTACTGTTTATCCTTCTTATTGTCCTTTATCTCTTTTTTATCCTTTTCTGTTATACATTTGCTCCTTACTGCCATCACTATTCCTCCCATTGCTTTACCTTTCTTATTCTTCCTCTTTGCATCTTGAATCTGCCATTTGTAACATCCCCTTAACATCTAGCCACGTCTCCATCATTACTACTACATCCCATTGTGTCAAATTTCTCATAAAATCCCTCTTCTTTCTGTCCAAGCCTGCTATATTCCAGTAGCATATCCTCCAATCTTCCCTACTTTCGTTTCTCGTATTTTTTTGTTTCGTATATTTCTTATTTTTATATCTCCCCTTCCTTTCTCTCCTAGTTTCCTCACACTTCATTATTTACTAACTCTTCCCTCTTCTTGTCCCAGTCCAAACCATACACCTTCGATCTGTATTTTCGCATACTTCACCAATGTTCTTCTTCCCTTGTTTCTTTCCTCTTCCGCTATTTTCCCTAACCTATACTGCATATTCCTTTCTGCGCATGTCAAATGATCCTCTATTCTTTCCGAGCTTCCATATAACACCCTTTTCTTTGTCATCACTTATCTCTTATGTTCACATTTATTTAATTTCACCAGTACCATTCTCTCCCCTCTTCGCTGTTCCCTTCCTACACTTCACAGTTCCTCTATCTCTACCTTAGGATCTATCCTTTTTAGTACTTTTTCCACTCCTTCCTTCAGCTCCTTCCCCTCTAATCTTAGACCTTTTATCACTATGTTTCTTTTTCTTTCTTCTCACTCTTTCTTTTCTATTCTTTTTTCTATTTTTCTCAGCCTTTCCTTCTCCTTATTCCACTCTCCCCACCTCCAAAATCCCGGTTTGAGCTTTCTATTTTTCTATACTACCTTCTAACTCCTCTACCTCTTTATTAGTCTCCTCCTGCTTTTCTAGTCTTCGTTCCAACTCATTTGTTTCCTAAGTTGGACCATTTCCCACCTCATTTCTTTATTTATTTCTTCCCGTTTCTCCTAATTTTCTTTATATATCCCCATTACTTCTATCATCATTTTGAGCGTTTCTTTTCATCTTTTGTCTTCCATCGGATCTTTAGCCTCAGCTCTATTTCGTACTGTCCCCTTACTGTTCTCATCCTTCTCTACAAAGCTGTGTTTTTCCGGCGGCGACCTGCACATTTTTTGATCGTTCAATCTGGCACTCAGTCCGCTAGCCATGAAACCAATTCAAACGATCCCGCCTTCTATCGTTCTCCATCTGCCCTGCCTTTCTCCCTCTCTACCCCGCCCTCCTACGACCAACCCGGTCCTTCCACCCTGTCACAACTCCAAAACAACCTAACCTCAACTTCCACACAAATCTATCCTAATCCCCAAAAATATCGTTACCCTCTTGTCAATCTCCCAATGTCTCAATTGATCTGCCACGAACAAACCCTTCTACACACGTCCACAATCTACTCACCACAAATATCATAAACACTCAGCACCACAAAATCACTGCTACCTCACACTTTTATGCCGGAGAAGAAAGTCCTAAATATTTAGTTTAAGTATTTTAAAATCCCTCGAAACTTTTTAAAGCTTCCGAAAATACCTTGTAACCTTTTAAGATACTCTAAAATATTTCAGATCATTTTGATTTAATTAAGTTACTAAAATCAGTTTAAAATTCCTTGAAATCTGTTAAAATATCCTAAAATATTTCAAGCCCTTTAAAATCTGTTGGCATTCATTGAAATTATTG
>CAKNYM010020112.1:0-15191 GCA_932195095.1 Andricus curvator
GTTGTCAAACTTTGTTTGTAAACAAAAGTCGACTCTAACCTCCAAATACTCCAAATCTAAAAAAGCTGAAAAATTTTGAAAATAGCCCAGTTGCCGAGAATGAGAAATTACAAGTTAAGAATCGTGCATCCTCGGCGATCCTCGGCTTCAACGCCGAACCCATCTTCGTGGCTGACCCGAAGCCGCCACCGAAATCAAACGAAAGAGCACGAAGGAGACAGTGAAATCATCCGAACCGACAAATTTTCGTTGCCGCGGAGCGTGGAATCAAGTGACGGAGTGGGGACACACCGACATGCGGCGTTTACGTGTGTTGCCCCCACACGGGAGTCAAGGTGGGGGCCGCCAGCTCCCACAATCTGTGAACACTGTTCAGAGACTCTATACCGTGTTTGCTAAACTACTCGTAAAGTTCGGAACGCGTATGTTATTGATTTCTTAAATAACAATGGGCGATAGTGAAAAAGTGTGGTCAATGTAGCTCCACAATTTCTGGGGACTCCTGTTCCTATCCGCGCGGTGTGTTGTATCATATTGGCTGTTTAGCTTATGCAGTCACTCAGTCAGATCTAATGGCATAAGGAAATGCTGTGGAATTAAACCATCGGCTGGATCTCTCTCTCTCTCTCTCTCTCCAACTTTTACAAAAGTACACCGAAAACATAAAATGGAAAACTGAAAAGTTAATTACCAAGAAGATAGACTATTTAACGAAAAGCTTACAAACTGGGATCAGTGAACTGTCCGGGAAAATTGATTCATTTGATGCCAAACTAGAGGAAACTATAGAGAGAGTTGATGGTATCGAATTAAAAGTTAATGAACTTGCAGCTGCTAACGAACAGTCAAATAATACCTCACTGCAAGAAAGTCCAATTTCCTCGAAATGTCTAGCAGAAATCTCTGGTAGGATTTCTAGGAAGCGTAATGTCATAATTTTTGGATGCCCGGAAACTGGCAACGACGGTAAGCTCACTTTAGTGAAGATTAAAGAGTCTGAAACTAATGAAGTTAACGAATTCATTAGCATTTTTTATAAGACTCATGATCCAAATAAAATGTCAATCATGAGGCTTGGTAAAAACCCACAGAATCTCGGTTCACCTCGGCCAATCAAGGTAATATTCAACGAGGAATTGATCGCCCGAAATGTTCTGCAAACCTATTGGAAGTGGAAGAAGAATCAAGTACAGAAGATTCCGACTACCGACATGTCATTGGCTCAGGATCGTACTCCTCTACAGAGAAGTCGATACAAGGAAGTACTGGCCTCGCTGAACGAGCGTCGGCAAAGAGGAGAGACGAATATACAAATAAAGGAAGTTCGAGGGGAACCGAAGATTGTAAAATTGAAAGAAACTCTTGGTCTGGAGCGGGCTTATATACTTCAGAAAAAGAAGTGATTCACGACTGTGGTAATGTAACAAATAGCTTTAATTGTTCGCATATTGTTAGTTCAGATCTACTCAACGACTTTTATATATATTACCAAAACGTTAGAGGCCTTAATAATAAAGCAAATATTCTTTTACATCTTTAGACGTGGCGGATTACGATTTTTTGATTTTTACTGAAACTTGGTTAAAGCAGAAAATATGCACTACTGAGCTTTTCGATACTGGCTTATTTAATGTTTATAGGGATGAAAGACTAGATAGAAGTGAAGGCGGTGTCCTTATAGCAGCTAAATCTTCAATGACTTCGGGCAATATTGATATATCCCCTATTATTAGAGCATCTGCTAAAATTATTTCTGTAGCAATCAAGGTTATTTGTGAGGGTATCAATTATGTTTTATTCGCCACCTATTTACCTCCTGATACTTCTCCTTCTGAACTTGAGGAATTCCTCGAGGCTTTATCCACTCTGTCAACCTTATGGACGAGTAGAGTATTAATCATTGGTGATTTCAATATTCCTAAATTCGCTAATTATGTGAATCATAGCATTTCGGATACTAAGTCATTCCTTTTACATACTTTTTTGGATTTAAACTCCTTGTCACAATATAATGATGTACACAATATCAATGATCGATATTTAGATCTTGTTATCTCCTCTTTTCCATGTCAGGTAACAACTAGCTTGATTTCTATTCTACCCGTAGATAATCACCACCCTCCGTTGTTGGTTAAATTTGAAGCAAGTGTTCCGGCTTATTCAACAAGTGTATAATTTTCTACGAATTTCTCAAATAAGCGAAATAAATTGAAAGGCTGTGACTACGCCAATATTTAAAGTAAACTAGGAAATACTGATTGGTCGTTTCTTACACAACGCGCGGACGTTGATGTAGTTACAGATTTATTTTATGTTAAGTTGTATGAAATATTGGATGAAGAAATTGGAATAATCTCCTTAAATCCTAAGAATATGAAATATCCGCCATGGTATACGAAATAGATTATAATTAACATTCAACGAAAAAACAAGGCTCAAATTAATTATAATTTTTATGGCAATGTATACCATTTAAATATATTCTTAACTCTTAGAAAAGATTTGAAACACTGATGTGCAAATACTTTCTAATATAAAAAAGTTAAAAAACAAACTCTCTTCCGGATTGGACAAGATCCCAGCTTCGTTAGTAAAATTTTGTGCTAACGAGATTGCTGAGCCTTTAAAGATTATTTTTAATTTGTCTTTCTCATCAGGAAAATTTCCAGAAAAATGGAAATGCGCGAAAGTCTGTCCTATTTTCTGGAAAGGAGATAAATTTCAAATCGTTAATTACCGTCCGGTGGCATTGCTGTGCAATTTTTCTAAAGTTTGGGAGATGTTCTTGAGTGAGATAATCTGGTCCTACCTAAGTCCTGTCCTTTCTTTGTCTCAGCATGGGTTTGTTCCAAAAAGGTCCACCGTTACTAACCTGATTACATTTTTGCAAATTATTGCATCATCGCTCACACAAAATAGACAGGTTGATGTCATATTCACTGACATGTCCAAGGCCTTCAATTGCATTAGCCATAGTAAAATTATGATTGATCTGATGAGTCTTGGGATACCTTATAAAATCTTGAAAATTGTCGACTCCTATCTTGAGAATCGGAAAATGATTGTTCAATATAATGGATACTCTTCCTACGAATTTTCTCCAACTTTAGGTGTGCTACAGGGGTCAAATCTTGGCCCACTCTTATTCGTTTTATACATGAATGACGTTGAGTTCTCAATAAATAATCATCTGCTATTATATGCTGATAATTCCAATAATTTTAAATCCATAAATTGCATTCAAGATTGGCTTGATTTGCAAGCCGACGTTGATATTTTTGTAACCTGGTGCAAAAAAAATTCACTGGATGTAAACTCTGCGAAATGCAATGTTATTACCTTCTCACGTAAGAGCGATTTAATTGAATTACAGTACAAGATTAATAACAGAGGTCTTCAGCGAGTCTCTTTGATTAAAGACTTAGGTATTTATCTGCACTGTACTCTGAAATTTAATGTTCAGATTGACAATATGATCAAGGAGGCTAATTGCTCCCTAGGATTTTTGTTTAGAAGGTGTAACATGTTTAATAGGCCACTTACTCTCAAAACATTATACTACTCTCTGGTCAGATCTAAACTAGAATATGGAATGGTAATTTGGCATACTGATACGAAATATTTGACAGAGGCAATTGATAAATGCCAAATTTTTTTTGTTTAATTTCTAAACTGGAAAACGGAAGGCGTATTTTTACCCCCTGGCTCTGACTATAAACACTTGTGCATCAGATACAATGAATGGACACTTGAGAATAGGAGTATTGTTAATATGATAATTTTCCTGTGCAAAATAATGAAAAATATTATAGACTGTCCATATCTCATGTCTCAGGTTCCATTTGTTGTTCCTCAGTACTATGCTCGTTCCAGCATGTCATTTTATCTCCAAACTCAATTTGAGAAAACCCCAATAAACAGAATATATGCGACATATAATACGATAAATGAAAATATTGAATCACGATTAGATACACATAATATGTCATTGAATGCTCTTGTCCATGCGATCAAGGAATTCATCGAAAATTCTATGCAAATGCTCATCAACACTTGACGTGGTTCATCAAGCAATAGATCTAATTTTACGTACTAATTTTAAGTACATAATCATAATTTTCTTGTAACACTTATTCAAGCTTTGTTCTAATGTAATCCTGTAATTGGTCTATCGACTGTTGGATTTAAATAAATCAAGTCAAATTAAATCAAATTAAACAGGCTACATTCTTTTACAGAATTAACTAAGAATATATTTCCGATAACTTTTTTCTGTGATAAGTTATAAATTCCCAAGTATAATTAATTATTTAAACACTTTTTATCAGAAAATCGGAGGCAACTAAGAATGCCTTTTCGAGGACTATTTCCTACGATACTTCGCAAATTCATAATAATTAATAATCATTTAAACAATTTTCATAAACATATTCAGAGTTTGTCTATTTTCACAGGAATAGGCCCAATTTTTTTACGGAAGAAACAAAGTATGTATTTCAAATAAGAATTTCGTACATTACTTTGCCAACGGCCATACCACGCTGAAAAAACCAGTTCTCGTCAGATCACTGAAGTTAAGCAGCGTTGGGCGCGGTTAGTACTTGTATGGGTGACCATTCGAGAATACTGCGTGCTGTTGGCACATCGTGGGTGTGGTGAGTCCACACTTGTAGTTATTTACTACAAGAAACTATCCAACTAGAAACACTACCCGAATCGGATAGTGTCACGCCTAACCTGAAAGGGAATGGTTTCTAGGTGGATATTTACTACCATTGTGGGCCCACCACACCCACGACGGGCCAACAGCACGCAGTATTCCTGAACGGTCACCCATCCAAGTACTAACCGCGCCCAACAATGCTTAACTTCAGGGATCTTACGAGAACTGGTGTTTTCAGCATGGTATCGCCGTTTTTTGCACATTCACAATAATTATTCATTATTTAAATATTTTGCATAAACATATTTAGACTTTGGGTATTTTTCAAGGAATAGACACAATTTGTTTACGGAGTCAACTAAGATTGTCTTTCCGATGATCTTTTCTATGTTGTTTTGTAAATTTACAAAAATTATTAATTATTTAAGAAACTTTCATTACAAAAATCAGAATTTCGTTATTTTTTAACAAATAGGGTGAATTTTTTACAGAATTAACTAAGAATATCTTTCCGATGACTTCATTATGCTTTTAAAACTTCCAAGATTTATTAATTATTTAGAATATTTTCATGAGCAAATTGAGAGTTTGGCAATTTGTCGAAGAAATCCTCCCGTCAAACCTCCTGCTCGACATTAGTCAAAACCGAGGTTAAAACGCAGCGAATACACAACCCGGTCATATACGTCGCGGATGGTTATCCATCCGAGTGCTATACGTGCTCGAAATGGCTTGACATCTGGATTCTTCTGGAGTCGAGATATTTACTGTGTATTTCTATGAAAATTTGTACGCGCTGACATTTTATAGGTTTTTTTCCAAAGTTGCATGAGAATGTTTGGAATTGCACAATTATTTATCCTGCATCGTGAGAGGGTATACATGCGAAGCCGTGTAAAAATCAAAATTATTGAAGCAAAAATTAATTTCATCGTATTTTATTGAACTTCTTTTTCCAAATTATATAAATATATGTAAATAAATTGGTTAAATTGGTAAATCTTTGATTGAAAATTTGATTATCTTGTTGAAAATTCGTGTTTTTTTGTTTTTGAAAATCTGTCGACTTAGTTATAAGTTCAACCACTTTATTAAATATGTATTGCTCTTGTTGAAGGTTCATCTCTTCCTTTGAAACTTGAATCAACTGGTTAAAAATTCATGTTTTTTTTTGTTTAAAAATAATTTTTAAACTGAAAATGTATTTTTCTTATGCTGAAAATTTATTTCTGTTTTTAAGGAATTCTTTAATTTATGAAGCTGCCACTAGCACAGTTTTTTTCTGAGCGAGAAAGATTATTGGACCTCGAAACATCTTAAAATATAGTATAGTATAGAGTAAATTTCAAGTTTTTGGAATTCGTCCAACGGTCAGTTACTTAAAAAAATCATGACGTCCTCTTTATCTAAATTTCTCTCGTATGTGAAATAATATAAATTTGGGAATTTTCCCAGCGTGCGGAAGAAGACGGAGACCATTAGGTGTTACCGCTGCCTGGGCTTTGGCCACATGGTGGCGGGTTGTAGGGGTCCAGACAGGACTCAGGCCTGCTGGAGGTGCGGCAAAGAGGGCCATAGGGCTGCGTTCGCACGCCGCAGTGCTTCCTCTGCGCTGCAGCAGAAGGTAAACCCCGGACTGATCATCGGCCGGGGACGATGAGATGCAGGGCGTTTCGAGAGGCAGCTTCGGTGAAGAAGCCTCAAGGGCGCGCTGCTACTACTACTATTTCCCGTTGAACAGTCTACTATTATGTATATTTATGATTTAGAATTCATCTTCTTTGGTCAAAAATTCGAAGATTTAATTGAAAATTACATTATATTGTTGAAAATTCATCTTTTTTGGTAGCAACGTAATCTTCTTAGACAGAAAAGTCATCTTTTCTGGTTGAAAATTGAACTTCGCGGTTTTAAAATTTAATTGTTTTGTAGAAAATTGGACAAATTCATCAAAAAGTCCTTATTTTTGGTTGAAAATTCCTATTTCTGGGTGAAAAATTAGAGTATTTCGTTGAAAATAATCTTTTTCGTTGAAAATTCCCAAACGAGCAAGCGAAAATTACAAATTTAGGTCCAAATATCGATCCTGAAACATCCCTTGTGAAAAGTGAAGGGGCTGGTGATAATAGGGGGATCTGATGCCTGGATTGGGGAGAAAGGAGGAGAGGTGTGGCACAAAAAAATGAGGTCCTAATAAGAAACTAGAATCAGAGGGAAAATGACTGAGAGGGCGGGAAATTAAAAATGGGCTGCTGAGACGTTGCAAATCTGACCTTTCCATATTATTGACCACGTTGAATTCTAAAATTTTTTCTGATCCACTTTTATTAGTGAGAAGCCCTAGGATATTGGAATAATTTTCTAACATTTATAATACTTACTAACTTTATCAGCAATTTTCTTTAATTCCAGTATCTCGCCCTTTCTTCATTTTTAAAGATGTACGCCGTAAGGTATTAAAATTATAAATCTATATATACATATATATACCGGGCGACCTCTCAGAGTATCAGCCTTATCCTTGCACGCGGGTCTTTACAAGGATGGACTAACCCTTTCCCTAGCTGCTCGTGGGAACAACAATGAAACCACCAAAACACCAAAATGTTGTAGATGCAGTGCAAGACAATCGAACGCGCAGAGCACCCGACAATGGGTCGGCAAACAATGCCGATCAGCCTAGACTGCTACGATGCCAGCATTATCTCTGTTCGCGGAGGCTTTATGGCGCGTATGCACACTCTGTGGTGCCAGAAACACCCAGAGCTTCAGCACGTTTCGCATCAGTCTTTGCAAAATCAAGCCGACTACCTCCGGAAAAATGGATATGTACGCGGAGCGCTTCCCCAACCGCTGCTTTATCAAGCTGCAGACGAAGATGAGGAAGCGACATTGAGAACAACCGCAGAAAGCAGGCACCTTCTGAGAGATGATCGCAATTTCATTACTAGAAGGAACATTAACATGCAAGTTCCTCCTAAGCCCAAGATCTGGCTGAAATGGATGCCTTCCTTCGTGCAGATATCTCGCAAGAGTCCGACCTCTGGACCATCAATTGCTCAGTTTATGGTGCTGCGAGAACTTTGGCTGATTCAAATCGAAGGCTGAAACCAACGATGGATCAAAAGACCAAAAAACGCTTGCGTCAACTGAACAAGAAGATTGGATGGGCAAGACAGAATGCGTCCCGTGTTCAATGTGTGATTGACTACATAACATCTGGTAGACCGTTTACGGAAAGGGTTCGAAAGTTCGCCCAAGAACTAAGGATTTTGAATCACACACTAAACAAGTCACAGCTGCTGACAATCAAGCAGAATATTGTTGACAAAATACGGCTGTTATCTGACGCAAGGAGGAGAATACAGAAGAGGCACTTAGAGGCACGAAGAACTTTTCCGCTGCTGGACCAGATTGTATCAAGAACTTTTGGTGGAAGAAGTTTACTTTTACACACCAACATTTGGCCCGCATATTCACCTCATATTTAAAGTCGGAGACGCCCATTCCGCAGTGGCTGGTGTTAGGACGCACTATACTCCTGCCAAAAAAAGGCAACTTGTCCAACCCAGAGAATTACAGGCCAATAACTTGTTTGAACACGCTGTATAAGATCTTTACAGCTATCCTCAACAGCACGATTGTTCGACGAATTGAGCCTATATGGCGAGAGATTTACGAACAACGTGGCTCGAAAAAAGGTGTAGCAGGCTGTCGAGAGAACCTGCTAATTGACAGGTGTGTCTGTAAAGACGCTGCAGCCCATCAGCGCGTCCTGTCAATGGCCTGGATTGACTACCGGAAAGCTTTCGATTCAACCTCTCATAGACTTATCATCTGTCTGTTGGAAAGCTTGAAGGTACATCCACACATAGTGAGATGCATAGAGAGATTGATGCCTCTTTGGAAAACTAGATTTACTATCTCATCTAGAAATTATCGTGGGACAACGAACAACGTCACCTTCCAGAGGGGCGTCTTTCAAGGTGATACCATGACCCGTTTGCTTTTTTGCATCACACTTTTGCCTCTATCTCTCGCCCTACAAAATTCTCCTGGATACCTCTGTGGCGACACTAATCAGCGCGAGCATCAGGTCATTCATGTATTTTATATGGATGACCTGAAGATCTATGCCTCTGGCAGAAGCAAACTTCAAACTGCTATAAATATTGGCAAGAACTACACAGGAGAGATTGGGATGGACTTTGGCTTGGACAAGTGTGCCAAAATTTATCTGAAGAAAGGAAAGATGACTGGCATTCCCAAGGACCCTGAGCTTGTGGATATAAGTGTTATCAGACATCTTGATACTGGAGACACCTATGCATACCTGGGCGTGCCTCAAAACCGCATTCAGGACGTAACATCAGTGAAGGAGTCTCAACGAAGCAGATACAAGCATCTTCTTCCACAGATTTGGTCTTCCAATCTGTTGGCGTTGAACAAGGTATTTGCGACTAACATGCTTGCCGTCCCGGTTCTACTCTACTCGTTTGGGGTAGTTCAATGGACGAAGAACGAGCTTAAGGCCCTTGATGTCATTACACGTAAGATCATGCATATGCATAAAAGCTTGCATATCAATTCGTCAGTTCCGTGATTATATATTTCACGCCGTCAAGGCGGACGCGGACTTCTGAATCTCCAGTGTCTTCATAACCGGATTGTTCTAATTACAGCTTACATCGTTATGAATGGCAGAGATCCTCTCCTAAAGATGGTCAGGAACCACTAGATGATTGGCGAACGAGCATTCCTTTACAAAGCCGCGGAGCAAGCGGCCGAGACCCTTGGCCTGAATTTTAACATCAGAAGTGAGGAAAGTGCATTACTTCATCTAGATGCTTCAGTTCTAAAAACCAAAGTGAAGAAAGCAGAGGTTGAAAATTTTCACCAAGAGCTACTCGACAAGAAAATGCACGGAAACTTTCACAGAAATGTAGAAAAACAGTCCTTGTCGAAGGAGCAAACTTTTGCTTTCCTCAAATCATCAGGGCTTAATTTAGGTACAAAGGGTTTTATTTTTGCATGCCAGGACGGTGTCATTTCCACCTTAGCATATCGTGAGCACATTTTATGTCAAGAAGTTCCCAGTGATAGGTGCAGAGCGTGTCATGCATACGCTCAGTACCTAGAACACATACTATCAGGGTGTCCGACCCACGCGGGAACGACGTATATCTATAGACATAATGCGGCCCTAAGAGTGCTTTATTACCATCTTTGTCGCTCTTAAGGAGTTGGCCGCGAACGTGCCCTGCCGAACGCTCCAAAGGAGATAGAGTCGATTGTCCGAAACGAGAAGTGCCAAATTTTCTGGAACTACGATTTTCGGGCAGCAGTCTCCGTTGCGCACTCGAGGCCTGACATTGTTCTCCAAGACTTCGAGAAACGAACTATATTCGTGATCGAATTCTCGGCTCCGTCCGAATACAACATCACTGCAAAGGAGAAAGAAAAAGAGGAGATGTATCAAGACCTTAAGGGGATTTATCAGCGTTATAAAAAGGAATTCCAGTTTCCGGCCGCACGGTTGAATATTTTGGTCTGATATTTTGCATACCTCATCTAAATATTGGTCTCTTTTCCTGTGAAATCTCGGTTTTTTGAAAAAATGTTTATATTTGACGTTATAAACAAAAAGAAAAGAACAATAGAAAAAAAATGCAGTGACGCTCAGTACTAGCTGAGTGTGTATTTTCGAGGCCTGAGCTTCGACCCTCGTCAAAGCTACGAGGAAGACGCCCCGTAGCGCGAGTGGAGACTCTGGAGCGCCTCGAATTACCCGAAACGAATCACCCTCCTTATTGTTATGTGATGCAGGCTGGTTCAAAAAACTGAAATTATGAAAGCATCGCGTGATTCAATTTTAATTAGCAGAAATAGTTTATTCATATAACTTCAAGAAAGTGAAAAAAAGAATCATGAAAATCGGTTAATATTTGCAGTAATAACAGAAACGTTGAAGTGCACACGATAGTATGCAAAGATACACCGCACTGTGGGAGGAAACGCATTTTTTTCGTTCAAAAGGTCTACAGCCTTTAATTTTGCCACAATCCGCAATTATTATTTTTTTAATTGAAGCGCGCTAAATTTCCAAGAGTACCTTAGACAGAGATTGTTGCATTTTCATTTGTTTATTTATTATATGATTACTGAATGATTGCTGAAAAAACCAGTTCTCGTCAGATCACTGAAGTTAAGCAGCGTTGGGCGCGGTTAGTACTTGGATGGGTGACCATTCGAGAATACTGTGTGCTGTTGGCATATTATGGGCGTGGTGAGCCCAAACTTGCAGTTATGTATAACTATAAGAAAACTATCCACCTAGAAACACTACCCGAATCGGTTAGTGTCACGCCTAACCTGAAAGGGAAATGGCTTCATGGTATACTACTACTACTACTACTACTACTACTACTACTACTACTACTACTACTCGAAGTATGAGAAAATCGAGATTTTTCACAAAATCATTATTTACTCTTCAATAGTGGTTTGCATATAATGAAAATCATCTTAAATCGACGCAAGAGTACTCCCAGAATGCAAATAATTTGATTATTATCTGTTTTAATTGTTATAAACAAGCGAAATTAACAAATAGCCAAATATCGTCATTGTGGTTGAAAAAGATTTGTTCTTAGCTAAAAATGCGTTAACTTATTGTGAGAGTGATTGTTAGGCAGAATATCCATAAATTATTAACAATTAGAATTGTTATAAACAATTTTTTGCACAAATTTGGAATTTGTGGTTTTTTGAGTTGCGGTTTTCCGTTTATCATCTAAATTGATGCAGATATTCTGAAAAATGGAATAAGTTCAATTATATTTGTGAAAATACAACAACTGTTGATTTTTAAACAAACGACACAAAAAATATAAAACTTTGGCACTTTGACCTGGAAAATAATTTTTTGTATCAAAAATGCTTTAAATTTTTGTGAGAGAGATTTGCAGTCACTATTTCTATATAAAATTAAAAATAAGCAATCGTCATTATTTATTGTTATTATTTCAATTCAAATATCACGAAATTTTCATATATTTAAAAAATATTGTAATTTTTGTTGAAAAAAATTTTTTCTTATCTGGAAATAATTTAAATTATTGTGAGAGTGATCGTCAGTAACAATTTTTATGAAACATTAACAATTATAATATTTATAAGCCATTTTTGTGGAAAATGTTGGAATTATTGGTTTTTCAATTTCGGCTTTTCCTTCGTCATCTGAATTGATGCAGATATTCTTGAAAATAACATAGGTTCAATTATATTTGTTAAAATAGAACAATTGTTGATCTTATAAGCAAATTAAATAAATTCAAAGCTTTGGCACTTTTTTAAATACATAAAAATTTCGTGATATTTGAAATTAAATAATAACAATAAATAATAACAAATGCTTAATGTTAAGTTTATATAGAAATATAGACTGCAAATCTCTCTAACCAAAAATGTAAAGCAGTTATAGTGCAAAAAAATTATTTTCCAGACCAACCCGTGTAGGAATGGTAACAGGGATCCGACCGGGAGCCGGCCGGATAGCCCCAGTTTAAACCGGGCGCTGGCCGGGGATACCGGCCGGGATCCGGCTAAAAACGTCACGGTAAACTGGTCGGATTCCGGCTTTCATACCGGCCGGGATCCGGTCGGGTAACCCGGCCACACAACGGTCAAAAAATGTTTTGCTTCAGGCGAGAAATTGGTAACTTGGTTTTTCTTTGAAGGCTCATCGTGAAGAATACGGTGAACTTTAAATGTAAAATCAAGTTAACAAATTCTCGCGAGGAAATTAGAGTAGAGATTAAATCACTGTTTCTAGAATCTCCTAGCAATTGTTTTATTTTTGAAACCACGTGGTGATTTGAGGTTAGGAAGGAAGAAAGGAAAAAATGAATACACGCCACTATACTTTAATGTAAAATAATTATTATTCGCGCAGCAAGTGAAGTTTTGGAACTGATTACTGAAATAAGGTTGATTTTAATCACGGATTTTATTTGCGTACTTCGAGGAGAAGACGCAACATGAGTGCAACGTGCATTCTCGTTCGAGGTGCGAAACTAAAACTTACAAGTGTCTACGCCGACGCCAGCGCAGAAAGCGTCAGACATGGCGGCAAATTTGAAAGTGCACAGACTGAAAATTGTCTGAAAATAGAGAAAATTATAAAAATTGTAATAAATCTGCTGTTGAACATTGTAGAATTTATAACAGTTTTATTTAATAAGTTAAAACATTGGAAAAAATCAAATGTTTTTTTTTAAGAATTTAAAAAAGCTATTTTCTGTTTTACTGATCTAATAAATCTTTAAATTATACTTTTCAAATAATAATTCATCTAGTATCCGTAATTACGTCTTTGATAATGTCACGGCTCTTAAAAAATGTATAATTTCTACAAAAAAAGTATCCTGACCAGTGCCCGGTCGGCTCCCGACCATGAAATCTAACCAGGGTTGTCCAGGCCAGGAACCGGCTGGCTCCCGACTAGGTGATTCGAGAAAAATGTAACCCGGCCGGCTCCCGACCGGTTCCCGGCCATGAAACCCAACCAGGTGTAGCCCGGCCGGGATCCGACCAGAAAACTTGTTGTAGTAGGGCCAACCGGGGCAAAGTGCCGGCGCTTTATGTTTATTTATTTCATTTGTTTAGAAGATTAACAATTGTTGCATTTTAAGAAATATAATTGAACCTATGTTATTTTCAAGAATATTATTAATTATTATCAAGAATATCAAGAATATCTTAATAATTTATGGATATTCTGACTAACAATCACTCTCACAATAATTTAAAGCATTTTTAGCTAAGAACAAATCTTTTTCAACCACAATTACGATATTTGGCTATTTGTTAATTTCATTTGTTTATAATAATTAAAACATACGATAATCAAATTATTTGCATTCTGGGAGTACTCTTGCGTCGATTTAAGATGATTTTCATTATATGCAAACCACTATTGAAGTGTAAATAATGATTTTGTGAAAAATCTCGATTTTCTCATACTTCGAGTAATCATATAATAAATAAACAAATGAAAATGCAACAATCTCTGTCTAAGGTGCTCTTGGAAATTTAGCGCGCTTCAATTAAAAAAATAATAATTGCGGATTGTGGCAAAATTGAAGGCTGTAGACCTTTTGAACGAAAAAAATGCGTTTCCTCCCACAGTGCGGTGTATCTTTGCATACTATCGTGTGCACTTCAACGTTTCTATTATTACTGCAAATATTAACCGATTTTCATGATTCTTTTTTTCACTTTCTTGAAGTTATATGAATAAACTATTTCTGCTAATTAAAATTGAATCACGCGATGCTTTCATAATTTCAGTTTTTTGAACCAGCCTGCATCAAATAACAATAAGGAGGGTGATTCGTTTCGGGTAATTCGAGGCGCTCCAGAGTCTCCACTCGCGCTACGGGGCGTCTTCCTCGTAGCTTTGACGAGGGTCGAAGCTCAGGCCTCGAAAATACACACTCAGCTAGTACTGAGCGTCACTGCATTTTTTTTCTATTGTTCTTTTCTTTTTGTTTATAACGTCAAATATAAACATTTTTTCAAAAAACCGAGACTTCACAGGAAAAGAGACCAATATTTAGATGAGGTATGCAAAGTATCAGACCAAAATATTCAACCGTGCGTCCGGAAACTGGAATTCCTTTTTATAACGCTGATAAATCCCCTTAAAAGAGAGCTACAACGACTATACCCAAAATATTCCGTACAAGTAATTGTCCTTGTGATAGGTGCTCTCGGAGGTGCGAAACTATCACTGGTTCGTAACCTTAAAGCCATACCCGCGTGCCAAAAATATGCCAAGGCACTTGCGAGATGGATGCAGAAAGCTGTCATCCTTAGGTCGCTTCGTGTCCTCAAGACAAACGAGGGTTTCGCCGGCTTGTCGTTGTGATTTTGTCGTTGCCTATGACCACCCATCTCACGGTTGTGAGACGTGGCCATAGGTGTAATTTACCGCGGTGCTACTGGGGGCTATTCACATTTTGTTGGATGGCAGTTGCTCTTAGTGGGACCCTGCGGTGGTTGTTTAACTTTTTTTTAAATTATATGTATATATATATGTTAAACGGTGTTTATCAGGTCCATTTTTGAGATAAAGTGGTGTTTATCGGGTCATTCCGGGTTTATTGTGTCCGACCCGATAACTTTCATATGTTAGACGGTGTTTATTGGGTCGAACCCAATAAGCACTTTTATATACCAAAAAACCATTTTTAGTATAAAAAGCATGTAAAAATGCTTTACATAACAAAATAAAAGTGATGTAAGGTACAAGAAAGCTAATTTACAACGGAAAATATATCTTTGGTATTAATGTATAAAATATTGATTTTTTATATCTGCAGAAAATGTTTACATGCTAAAACTAACGCTTTACATAGACTTATCGACTAATTACAGAAATATCTATGAACTTCAATTTAGTATGTAAAATCCACAGTAAAAGAAAAATTTAATTTAAATACTGAGGACCCGATAAACTACGCTT
>CAKNYM010020114.1:0-19184 GCA_932195095.1 Andricus curvator
CTACTCATGATTTTTGGAAAATTCGAGGTGTCAAAGGACCAAAACCTGCACCTTGTTTCGGAAATGCCAAGGACCTTACATTTAATCAATGCTTCATTGGAGATTTCGCTAAAAACATATACGATGCATTCAAAAACGAACTCATGGTTGGCATTTTCGTTAGAGCAAAGCCAATTCTGATACTCAGGGACCCAGAATTAATAAAAGATGTTTTAATCAAAGACTTTAACAAATTTGCCGACCGTGGAATAACAATTCAAGAAAAAGTAGATGTTTTATACCCGAATTTGTTCGCCCTTGAACCTAAACGATGGCGACCTCTTCGAAGAAATTTTTCGCCTGTTTTTACATCCGGAAAATTGAAGGAAATGTTTCATCTTCTTGTGGAATGCTCAGATCACCTGGAACAGTATCTGGAAAAAAATGTGCCTGAAAATGAACCAATTGAGTGTCGTCAGCTCACAGCGAAATTTACTACAGACGTGATTGGTTCTTGTGCTTTTGGAATTGATATCAACGCTCTTTTTGATGAGAAAAATGAATTCCTGAGAATGGGGAGAAAAATATTCGATGTTGGTTTTATGGGGTTGATGCGACTAAAAATTCAAGATATAACACCGTGGTTATATAATTTTCTTGGACCCCTTTTAGAGGAGACTGAAATGAACAACTTTTTTATCAACTTAATTAAGGACACGATGCAGTACAGGAAGGAAAATAATGTCGTGAGACATGACTTTGTTGATTCACTGAGACACGTGAAGGAAAATCCTGATAGATTAGGTGATATAGGTACGTTTTTAGATAATAATAATTAAGTTCATTTATCATTAATTACATTACTTAATTATTATACTTAAAAAATAGATTAACGTACCGTCCACGGGGGTAATTATGAATTATTTTATGGTAAATATGGATTAACGTTCATCTATAACTTTGTGATTTTTTGTTGTAAGTGTTTCTAAAAGTTAAACAATATCGTCAGGATTCAAAATTACTCCGGTGTATGGTATTATTAATTTGGATGGGCAAAACATTTAATTACAGATCTGACGGACTCTTTGCTGGCAGCTCAGGCATTTGTCTTCTATATCGCGGGTTTCGAAACATCTTCAACAACAATGAGTAATGCATTATATGAACTGGCTTTAGACACTTCAATTCAAGACAAACTTCGAAAAGAAATTCAACAAGAATTGAAGGAAACAGATGGAAAATTGATTTACGACCGGTTGAAAAATATGAAATATCTACACAAGGTCTTTCAAGGTAATGAAAAATATATACAAAAGAAATCTCGGCTTCTTCATTCTGAAAACGGATAGACATGATGCAGAGAAATGCGTCTTTGCACTATTCTTCATGAAACAAAATTAAAGCTTGTCATTTTCTGGCTATGTATTATTTGTTTGAATTGACGCACCTATGAACAAACATATTGCAAACTCTTTTATTTAACAAATTGTCTATGCATACAGCCGGACGGACAGGTATATAATGGCATGATTGGTGAAAATTTTGTCTGCTATCGCCCACCATGTAGCCCCTTCCCCTCTCCCCTAATCATTTTGCAATATTGTACACGACCGCCCGTAGAAATACCCTCAGCCCTTAATTAAAATAAAACGTCTTAATTTCACGCCAATTTTATTTAAATTTTAAATTGTCCAAATTGTTACGATTTTAATCATGAATTTTGCTCTGAATGCATATTTGCATATATCCATATTCATACATATGACTTTCTTAACTCAATGCTTCAAATTTCAAATTAAACTTTGTAATTACGATTTTATTGATTCATTTCACAAACTCTTAGAAAGTACCCACCATTATCGGTACTAACGAGGAAATCAACAGAAAAATACACATTTTCGAGTACCAGTGTGACAGTTCCAAAAGACCAGACAATTTGGATACCCATATTCGCTATTCAACGTGATCCAAAAAATTATCCAGATCCAGAAACATTTGATCCAGAAAAATTTAATTATGAGGTAGTGCAAGAACGACACCATATGCTTTTCTTATCTTTTGGAGATGGTCCAAGAAATTGCATTGGTAATTATTTTGTCAAAACATTTATTGTCAGAACAGCAATTGTGTAGTGATAAGGGGACGACATTTCCCAGAAGTCCTCTTCTTGACAGGGCAAGAATATATGGGACGTGTCCCATCTCCTGGTTTTTGCCTTAGAGAGGGTAAAAAGTCTTATCTAGGGAAGGGAAGTAAAGTCAAAAGAGTTGGTGGATTGAAAATGGTGGTTTTTGGAGAGTGCAAGAGAAAAGGTGGTATCTGGTTGATGGAGGGTAAAAGATGATATTTGGGATGTGGAAGGTAAAGGGTGGTATCTTAATTCCTGACACAGCGCTGACGATATCTTTTTGTAATATAGAGATTATAAAAAACAACTCTTTTTTATTGCAGGAGCAAGATTTGCAGTCTATCAAACGAAAGTTGGTCTTATCAAAATACTAAAGAATTATAAAGTTGAAGTCTGTGAGAAAACTGTCATCCCCTATGTCAATAATCCATATGCATTTCTTCTTCAACCTATGGAAGGGATATATCTGAAATTCTCAAAATTGTCCTAAATCATTCCCGTGCAGAAATTTCGATCTGGCTCTGATCAGGGCCAGTCCGGGTCAGATCGGGCCCAGATTGGGAATCCCGATCGGGACAAGATCGCGGATGAAACACACTCCCAGACCGGGGCCAGGTCGGGACTCCCGATCGGGCAACCCGATCGGTGCCCGATCGGTACCCGATCAGTCTAATTATAATCCATTTTCTGAATTTCGTCAATAAAGAGCAAATTATAAATTATGAACTATCATTTATTTAAAACCGAAATAAGATTTCCAATAATAGTCCCAATGGTGCTTAGAGCCTCCTCTTCCGTGATTTCAAATTTAGCACAAATAACAGCTGAAAATATATATAATGGCATTAGTTTTTTAAGTTAAAATTAAAGTAGTGCGGGCACGTCAAGAACAGGTTTCAGAAAAAAAATGCTTAATTATACTTTTAAGAAACGTAAGATTATTGTAGATGGTATAAAATTCCAGGAGATGATTTGTTCTTAATGAAAAAAATGTTAAATATTAACCAGAAATATAAAAAACAAAGGTTCAAGAAAACAGTTGAATTTTTTACCAAGAAAGGTGATTTTTATTTGAAAATTTAAATTTTCCTTTTTTAATTGGAAATTTATCATTTATAATTTAAAAATTCAACTATTTGGTACAAAATTCATGTATTCTTAGGAAAATTCATCTTTTTGATTTAAAAATTCAACAATTTCGTTGGAAATAAATGTTTTTGTTGTTAAAAATTCGTCTTTTTTGTTGAATTCAACTGGTTCAAAATTCTTCTTTTTCTTGAAAATTAGCTTTGTAAACTGTAAATTTGATGATTCGTCTATATGGTTGAGAATCTGACTTTTTGGCTTAAAAATTTAACTAAATATTTGATTAAAATTTTATCTAGTTTCTCTCCCCTTTTTTGTAGTAAATTAATGTTCCTGGCTGAAAATTCATCTATTTTGTGAAAAATTGGTCTTTTTAGGTTGAATTTAACTGTTTTTTATTTAAAGTTAACACCTTTTTTGATTGAACATGAAATTACTTGTTTGAAAGTTGAAGTTTAAATTTAAACTTCTTCATAAAAATTGAACGATGTGGTAGAAAATTACACTTTTGTTGAAAATTCATCTTTTTGGTTATAAATTTGATAATTTAGTTAAAAATTCATATTTTTGGATAAAAAATTCAACTAATTAGTTGAAATTTGAACTACTGTGTTAAATATTTACTCTTTTCTAATATTCACCTCTTTGGTTGAAAGCTAAACTTTTTTGTTGAAAATTTGTGTGTTTTTTTGTTTGTTAAAAGTTAATTTTTTATCCAAAAATTTAACTATGCCATTTTTGTTCAAAAAATATCTTTCTTCAGTTGCAAATTCAACTATTTGGTTTAAAATTTATCTTTCTTGATTGACAATTTATCTATTTGTTTAAAGATTCAACTTTTCGTGTTTAAATTTCAAATGTCTTCAGAAAATAAGCCTTTTTGCTTGAAAACTAAACTATTTTGTTAAAAGTTAAACTAATTTCTTAAAAATTCGCTATTTTTGCTTGACAGTTCAACTATTTGATCGTTAATGGAACTGTTTGGTTGAAAATAATTTGTTTTAGTTGAAAATTAATTTGTTTTTGTTGAAAATGTAGTTTTTTGGGTTGAAAATTCAACTATTTTGTTGATAAAACAATATATTTCGATTTCAAATTATGGGGATCTGAAGTGTTTCACATTGAATTCAATATGAGGTATTTACAAAAACAATCCAAAATTGGTAAAATAATTCAGATTAACGATTAAACTGGTCCCGAGAAAATAAAATAAAAACAGTTTATGCCAGCATTTATAAGATGCAATTTGAATAGATATCTAAAATTTTCAAATTTGACAAGCGCCCCACGTGCTGTCAGAACCGTTACGTGTCAACGAAACAACAAAAAAAGTGTAAAAAATATTCAGTAAATTACCTTGCTCTTCCTCCTTGGCCCAAACGTAATCCACATGGAAAGGCAGGAGAATAAATCCTTTTGCTAAATTTCCCATGTTACATGGTCCACATTGTTTTAACTGTTTCAACGTGGCAATTAATCACCCATTATGTCACTCACATTCGTCAAAACTGAATAAGAGATAACAAAGATGGAATAACAAGACTATCGTGTAATAAGGATGTAATTGTGAATCTACTATTCTTATCTGAAACAGCGTTGATGTCAGTCAGAAATTGACTTTTAAGTGGATCCAAATTTTCTGGCTCGTCCAAATTCATAAATTAAACAGATTGATTAATATTAACTTCAGGATCACTTACATTATCATCTATAATAATTTCATTTACATTTTTTGAGAAAAGACAAGTTAGTTAAAGGTTAATTTATTTGTGGTTAGGTTTCAATGAGCCGCAGAGCGTAATTACTTACTTTCATTTTCCTCACGCAGGTTTCGAGGTATACTGGGCTTGTGCTCGATGCCTCCGAACAAGTGGCGTATTTTCAAAAGTAAAATATAATAGAATATTACAAAAGAGTAATATTCAAAATTCACTGCACATCAAAAAACAATTCCCAGCACTAATTCTGTAAGCGCATCGAGATGGCGTTTCAGTAGGAAATCGGTCTGGCCCGGTCTGGCCCAAGTATGGGCCACAGAGTTCTACCGATCAGGGCCAGATCGGGAATCCCGATCGGGGCCAGATCGGTATTAGGTACGAAATCGGGCGATTTCTGCACGGGTTTTTGTGAAATATGAACTGAAAACAAACTCAGTACCGCAATTTTAGTTGTCAAGCTTAAAGTACGATTCTATGTAAGCGAGGCAATTGGCAGATTATTTTGTGACTGGTTCTATTTGTTGCTAAGTAATCGATTATAACCATATTTAAGTAACTTTATGAAAGACGTATTATTATGATTCGACTTTAAAATGAGCATTTTTCATCTACAGTGAAAGTTAATATTTAACATAAACAAAATCAATCATCAAATACTTCATTGTGCAAATAATTAGGAAGGAGTTTTAAACCATGTTTGTTGCATTTATTCATAGGAAACATACTGTGTCAAAAGTATTAATTTTTTTAAACTAAATTTTAAGATTCATGACGTGAACTGTGACATTTTTAATTAAAAGAGGATTTTAAATATTTGCAAGTTTTACTACTTTTATACTTTCCTACAGTTCATACCTGCTGAAGTTACCTTTTTTCATTTTCATGGATGTAGAGAAGTAGAGTTTTGGTTCAAAAGGGCCGTAACGATAGAGGTCATACTCTCTATGCCGGAGAATGGCAACAGGCCTAAATTTTGACATCTGAAAATCCATACCAGGTTGGGAAGTCTAGAGTCTAATAAGGCATCCTCAAGGATTGGTAGCAATTCTGGGGTGAATCTGACAAAATTCGAAAAGCTCACTGATTTATAATGGCAACAAAAAACTTAAATTTTCTTAAGACGTCCTCTTTCATCATAGATGAACCCTGATTTCTCTAATGCGTGAAATAAATAACAGACTAGTAAGAGGGTGCGTTATCAGTTAATAAAACTAACAGTATTAGCGTAAATAATGAGTCTTGGAGTGCTGCGCAGCCAAAGTTGTTGCGCATCAATTAAAATTAAATCATAAAAGACTTCCAGGTTCTCTAATATTTTTTAGGGGACCAACAAATAAGAAATCCTGTTTTTTTTTAAATATTTTGGCCCGTCTTTATATTTACAGGGTGAAGCCACCCCTCAAAGTATTTAGCTAAAAATACGAAAATTAATAATTGAAATAATATTCTTCCTTGTATAGCAAACAAACTTTTAATACATTTAATTTACGTCATAAATTGTTGAATGAATGATGCTTTTACCACTTGCGGCAAGTCACATTGCAGCATTTTCGGATGGACATAAGTTAATGCATAACAACCCTAATAGCACGGAACGTTCCGGGCACCTTCGGAACGTTCCCAGAACGTGTAAAATGTCTGCCCCTTGGGAACGTTCCACAGGAACGTTCCAGGAACGTTTCACTGGGACCTGAGGTGAAATTTTCATTATTGTTATTTTTACAACAATGATCTCGTAAACGGCAAGAGATAGGTAAAAATGGATGTCATTTTTGCTTCCTTATAGAGGAAGCTTTGTAATGGTAACATTTTCCAAAAATTTTAAATTCATTTAAATGAATCTTCCCCAATTTAAAAATGTCTAATACAATGTTCTAAGCAATTGTCCGGATGTGTGTGTGTGGATGTCACGCTTTTTTGTGAACACGATAACTTGAAAACGGTCCCAGATAAATTGATGAAATTTGGAGGGCTTATTTTCCCGACTAATATCTTGAAACTGACCAAAGGATTTCTGAAAATATTTGTTGCATTTTTTCTGAGCACTTAATAATATTTGAAAAATCGGTTTTTTATAGTAAAACTTTTTTCATTGACATAATTCAAAGTTGATGCAAGAATATAAAAGATTCCTTGGTTCGAGACGAATCGATTGACCTATGTCCTATACCATTAATATATTTTATTGAAGCGTAGGGAAGTTATGGTAATTTATATATTTTAAAAATCGGTTTTTTATAGTACAACTTTTTTCATTAACATAATTCAAAGTTGATGCAAGAACAGAAAATATGTGTTGATTCGAGACGAATCGATTGACCTATAATATTAATACATTTTATTAAAGAGTAAGGAAGCTATGGTAATGCATAATATTTGAAAATTCGGTTTTTCATAGTAAAACTTTTTTCTTCAATATAATTCAAAGTTGATGCAACAATATAAAAGATTCCTTGGTTCAAGACGAATCGATTGACCTACAATACTAATAAATTTTATTAAAGAGTAGCGAAGTTATGGTAATTTATATATTTTTAAAATCGATTTTTATAGTAAACATTTTCTCTTTCTCATAATTTAAAGTTGATGAGAGAATAGAAAAGTTGTGTTGATTCAAGACTAATCGATTGATCTATAGCATTGATACATTTTATTGAAGAGTAAAGAAGCTATGGTTATGCATAATATTTGAAAACACGGTTTTTTGTAGTAAAACTTTTTTCATTAACATAATTTTCAATTGATGCAAGAACGGAAAAGATTCCTTGATTCGAGGAAAATCGATTGATCTATAATATTGATACACTTTATTGAAGATTAAGGAAGTTATGCTCATTTATAATATATGAATCATCTGTTTCTAACAGAAAAACTTTTTTCATCGACATGATTCAAAGTTGACGACGCATGAATAGAAAAGATTTTTTGATCATAAATTTTCAAATAGAATAATTCTGACAATTAAAAAAAAATCATAAAGCTGGCAAAGGGTTAGGGTGCGACAGAACATTTCCCTTCCCTTTTCCAGCTGGAAAAATTATAATTTCGAATTCAAAATTTGATTTGTCTGATTTGTCTCTATATTTCAAAAATTGTTTGTATTATTTTGTAATTTTGTATTTTTTGTACATTTCTATTTTTAAATTGATCAAAATGAAGACTTCATTTTGTCTATTATTGAAAAAAATAACTAATGCTTTCTCTATGAGGAAGCAAATACATTTGCTAACGGGAAGCAAAGTGCTCGTGAAATGAGCACCATATAATTATAAATACAAACAAAATGGAAACACTCGAGATCGAATTCACAGCTAGTTGAGTTTTGAGTACCGCATATACTACACCATAATATGATATCCGTATCATAAACTGACATCGATTTTGACCTATCACTTACGGTTTACGCGATATTTATTGATAATAATAACAATAACGTTAATTCATGTTTGGAACGTTCCCAAGCGGCGGACATTTTACACGTTCCGGGAACGTCCCAGGAACGTTCCGTTCTATTAGGGAAAATGCTAATCAAGCAGCATTTAAAGCCATACGAAAAAGAATATCTTACAGCTTAAAATTGTATTCATCTTTCTATGTTGCTCGTATTAGCCACTATTTCGATAACTGTGAAGTAAACAATATTTTTCAGTACTTGTTATTTAAAAAATTTAGCTTTTCTAATTTCAAACTGTAAGGTTTACATCCAATCTTGAATTGTGACGTTACAGTTTCAAAATGTAATTCTTCAACCCGTGTACAAAATTATCGGGGAACTATTCGGGGTAGGATAGACCGTAATTGTCGGGGGTAATATGCCGTTAATGTGACGCTGTCAAGGCCAGAGGCGCGACCGGCGTGACTCGCCATACAAATGCGCTGCCAGTTTTGTGAAGGACGGCAGAAAATGAAACACTGGCGCGACTAGCGCGGCGCCCTACATTTGAATGACAGCTGATTATCATCATGGGAGATTTAGTATTTTTCGCAGTTTTTATAACATTTTGGACGTTTGTGGATAATTTAAGAACTTTGAGTTTGAATTAAGCAAGGATTAACTGTTTCTAGAATTAAAAAAATATCTAGGAAAAAAATAGACCTTACAGCTTACATACACTGGAAATGTCGGTTTTTAATTTTAAAGTAGAGTGGAATGGCAAAACATAAAGATTACGTCTTTAACGCTTAAAACAAATAATCCAAATGTTCCGAAATGATGATATAAAAAAAAGTTTTTCTATTTTTAATGACTTGAATGATCCTAATGTATTATTACATTATAATAAAAATATACAAGAAACGATAAAAATCATAATTTTTAATATTCAGTATATTGTATTGATCGTGAAAACGGCTGAAAAGATTATCAGTAGTGAAGTTATCAACTTTACTGTACATTTATTCATTCATTTATTTAAAAATGTAATTAAAAGATGGAGATATAAATTAAATATGAAGTAAAGACAGTAGGAAGTTATATAGGAGTAATAAATGCCAGGTTAATTTATTTAACTAAATATAATTATTGAAATTATTTACAAATATACTATGATTAAAGTATAGCAATTATTATCCAGACAGAACGTAATAATTTATTATATACAATTGAGCAAAGCTACGTTTTACAAAATTTCACGACTTTCTTTTTCATAAAATTATCGTTTTTTTAAATTTAGGTTTCTTATACTATTCTGACTGTAAGAAAATCATTATTTTACAATTATAATTTACTTTAATACTTGAATTCATTAATAAATTAATGCAATCGTACATAAATGTCGAAACTCAGCGATAATTCAAAACTGTCATTAATGTTACTTTTGCAATTTTCTTAAAGATAGTAAGGGTCTTGAAATATTTTTAAAATTTCAAAAACTAATAAAACTACAATGTTACACACTATTACAATAATCTAAAAGTTTGGCAGGAAGAAAAATATATCAAAATTTTAAAATCAATGTAGTCATGAATCCGTCAGAGCCATTCAATTATTTTAGGTTAAAGAACATCGGTGTAAACAAATCCTCATACTTACCGCCATAACCGTTTCATCCGGAGCTAAAACTTCCTTTTTCCAAATTATTTGATCCTTTAAAAAGTGATCTTCACTCACTACATGTCCAGGTTTAACAATAAAATCCTTTTTGTCACGCTTAATTGCTTGTTGCCACAACGTTCCATCCCATTTTTTAGAACGGAGAAAAGCACTTTTTTACTCCGTTTGAGCGGGTTGAGTCGTACCCTGATAGATAGTTCGGTGCTATACATCGATGCCCCTCATTTTTACAACACATTTATCCGTAAATAAATAAAATACGGCAAATAGCCCTGGCGGACCGAATGAACGGAACGGATACGCTACAGCATATCCTTATATAGTATCCACATCGTATCCTCTCCGTATCATGCAAGAAAAACTCATTAAAAAAGCAAGATGAACATTTAACTTATTGAAATTCGGATTCTACGTGAAAATTTGCGTTAGAAGGTCACGGAGTAATTGCAATAGTTTTTCTTGCAACGTTAAAAACATTAAAAAAATATAATACCTATCGACAACGTGGGCTGAAGGAGACTTCAAGCGCATCCATAATCGCGTAGGTAGTATGTTGCTACTGAACGACGATGCATTTGAAGTCGCCTTCAGCCCACAATAATGACAGGTATAATATTGTTTTAAAGTTTTTAACGTTGCAAGAAAAACTATTGCAATTACTCCGTGACTTTTTAACAGGAAATTGCACGTAGAATCCGAAATTCAACAAGTTAAATGTTCATCTTTCTTTTTTAATGAGTTTTTCTTGCATGATACGGAGAGGATACGATGTGGATACTATAAGGATACGCTGTAGCGTATCCGTTCCGTTCATTCGGTTCGCTAAGGAGACGATAAACTTATGACATGTCAGGAGTTTTTATATGCAAAATCATAACAGACAACGGGCAGACCGGGCGCCACAACCCGTGCAGAAATCGCCATATATATTACCGATTACCGAGTAGGGCCTGATCCGATGTGTACTATCTGGTCCCGATAGGAAGAATTCTGTGGCCCTAACTCGTACCAGACCGGGCTATGTACTGTGACGTCATATAGCCGCTTCGCAGCGCCATCTTAAGCCATATGCGCTAGATGTAATATAACCACAAACATAATCTTAATTTTTGTTGTCCTTCGTGCTGTTGTGTTGCAAATGTGCTGGGAGTGTTCGGCCGTATAATATATTCTTAACACATTAATAATAAATGCCAAAATTAAGAAGTACACCGCGAGTTCGCAAACATCGTGCTATCAGCAAAATTCCGTATTTACGTGATGAAAACGAAAGCAACGAAGGTAAGTCTTTTATGGTATTCAATTTTTTATGGTATTATTAAATTTTATGGAACCGAAGAGGAAGTGCTGTCCCACACGAGCACCGTCTTCTGGAATGCAAAAGACTGGGACGGTAATCGGAAGCAGAGGTCAAAGTAACCATTTTTCATTATTTTTAAGGTGTATTCAAAATAAAGCTCAATTCTATTAATTTGGCTTTTTATTTAATATTGTGTTATAATTATTTTAAAGGATTTTAATTCCTAATAAAAAAGTCAATAATGTGGCTGGACTCGGGTAATTAATAGGGGCTAGACCGGGGGCAGATCGGGCGTTTGATCGGGCCCCTAGACATGGCTCCACTGTGGCTACGTGTTTCATGATGAGTCTGGCCTTGACTCGATTTCCACATCAGGGCCCGATATGAACGAGTCTGGGCCGGTCGGGCCCACAGCGTAATTTCTGCACGGGAATTCCTACAAATATTTTAGAATAATAACATGAAGAGCATATCCTACTCTTCAAATCTGTACCAAGGACACAAATATGTAAATATTACGCGATTGCTGAGTAATCATAAAAAATGTTTACCCATTGAATGGAAATTTCTGCGAAGCAAAAAATACGAGATTCGTCACATGCGTTAATTTCTTATCATAATCATTCTTTAAACAAATAAATATTAGACCTTCATAAATCAAGTTTAAAATAGTTTTTTTCTCTCGAATTTCGACCTGCAGAAGACAAATTTTTTCTCTATAGATAATAAATGAGTTACAAATCGTTGAAGTCGATGATACCCGCAAAAATCAAAAGAATTTACCCCCTCGGTACATTTTTCTCTTGGTGACAACATTTTTGTTCTACAGATTTCCATCCAATAGGAGTATACTTTGCTGAAGTTTGAATCCGTTATCTAACCATTATCTTTAAGTTATTATATAGTATAATAACATAATATATTATGATATTACTTTGGGATCTGACGTTGCATCTGATAACCGACAAATCTCGTATTTTTAGCTTCACAGAAATTTCCATTTCACGAATAAAACTTTTTTTTGAGATTACTCAGCAATCACGCAGTATATATTCATGTTCTTGGTCCAAATTTAAAGACTAATATCTGCACTTCATTTTATAAATCATGATCATGAGGGGAAATTTTCTAAACTTTGAAACAGTCGTTCTTTGAAAGCCGTAAATTTATTTTCTGCACATATGTCTAATTCACCTATAAAGTGAAGCATGCCTTTTCGAACTGTTCTTTCAAGTGTAGAGGTTTTTTAAAAAAAATAATTTTAAAATGCTTCAATGTGCAGTTATCCTTTCATGTGTTCCCAAAATCCAAGTGACTTATTTTTTTGTAATCATCAGTCTTGGCACCAAAAGGATGCCACTGAATATTTGTACTGAAATTTCAGTACAAATAGTCCCTTTTCCAGGTCCCGTTGATTGTACCGAAAAATTCGCCTGTTTGTACCGAAATTTCTGAACACATAGCCAATTCCAATTCAAATATCTCAGAAAAATAACCTTCTTGTTAATTCATCTTACAAATGTGTGCGATAATTTAGAAGTGTGAGTTAGATAGCGACTAGTATATATGCTGGAACATCTTGTAGAATACTCATTGTCCATATAGTTTACTGTTTAAGTAATTCAGTATAAATGAAATTTCTCTGTTTATAGAAAAAGGATCATTTCTTTTGCTCTGGTTTTCGTTGTGGCGGTCGTCCTGAATTCTATTGGTAAATATATAATTAAGAAATTAAGTACATTTTTAATTGCATTACGATTGTAGGATAATTATATTTATTAAATTTCAATTCAAAATTTTTAAATTAAAAACTGTCGACGTTGTATGTCTGGTGAACATTGAGGACTAGGATGACTATCAGGGTGTAAAAAAAATTTTTGTCTTTCTTTTTCCGGGGTGCTCTTAAGTTTCTAGTGGGTGCCAAAGTAACTTTCTGAAAGTTTGAGAAAAAACAAAATTCTCTCAGTTCGCATAACGCGGTCAAAGATAAAAATAACGAAAAATTCCATTTTACTTGTTATTTTGAAACGAATAATTTTTTCCCCAATCCGGATAAACGGCAAACGTTATAAAAATAATTTTGTATGACACATGCATGATTTCAGCCCTTTTCGACGCCTATGAAGCGGGGCTAAACTTTTTACTCCCTAGGGAGCAAAAAGTACTTTTTACTCCCTAGGGACTGAAAAGTGACGTCAGAGATACATAATGAAAATCATACGTCTATGAGCTCGCATTTTACGATTATCAGCTCACTCACCGTAAAAACTGTGAGGAAATTTTGATTGCAGATAATAGAATTTTGCGGTTATTTATGGAAAGTTACCATATATAACTGATCAAATTACCGTCAATTACCGAAAATTTCCGGAAATTTTTAAAAATGAATTTTGGGTAATTCATGCTGGTTACTATATTTACCTGTAACATTACCATAAATGACCGCATATTCTCATAAATTTCCGAAAATTTATGGAAATTTTAAGAAATGAAATTTGGGTAATTTATGGTAAGTTAACATATTTACCGGAAAAATTACCGTAAATGACCGAAAATTTCCATAAATTTCTACAAATTTATAGACATTTTTTAATTGAATTTTGGGAAATTTATGGTAAGTTACCATAAATCACCTCTAAAATTATCGAAAATTACAAAAAATTTCCGGCAATTTTTTTATTCAATTTTTGATAATTTGGAATAAGTTAACATAAATCACGCTTCTTTATTCAAAATCCAATATGGACTGAAATCATGACTGTATTTCGAAAAATGTCTGAAATCATCCATTTGTTATAAAAATTATCGTATGCATCAAGGGGAAGAGGCACTGTTTCTCCCCCTAGGTGCATAATATACTATTGCGTATCAGTATCTATTTCAGATTTCGTAAAAAATAATAATTATCTTTAAATTTCAAAGCTGAATGACTCTAAGGCACTCTTATTGGTCGCTAATGAATATTTATTAAGTAGAAACAACAGATTGATCAAATTTCTAGAAAATGATATTATTGTTTATAATAGATGACGTCATTTCTAAAAACAGAAAATTTCAAGGAAAACGTTCGAAAGATTCTTATCATCTTAAAGTTCCAAATTTTAAATTAATAATATTGAATTTGTAATATTTTTAATTTTAAATCGTTCAACTATTCAAATTAGAATCGCAACAATTTTGAATGCTTGAATTCGGAAACCTTTCAAATCTGAATTTGGTAATTTAAGAAACTTGCTATTCAAAGTTATTCAACGTTTTATTCGTAAAAAATAACATTAACAGTGAAAAAATCGGCCCGATAAGCGGGCACATTCTCATCAAAACTTTGCTTATTTACTTTATTTTTCATCTCGGGTGTGTTTTTTCACAATATTTCATTGTTTTTATGTTCTCAATACTATTTCCAACGATTAAAACAATAAAATAATCATCATTAATGCTCATGATACTTGAAAATTTGTATTTTTACATTCTCATCTAGAGAAGGTATTAGATTTGTGTCTGTATGTCTGTCTGTCTGTATGTATGTCTGTCTGTGAACACGATAACTTTCGAAAGAATTGACCGATTGGACTGGGCTTTGGTATACTCTTTTAGTCTCCTAAACTAAAGGACAAGCTCGTTAGCCAGCCATTTTGGATGAAACTTCAAAAAGTGAGAGCATTTTGAAAAATTTTCGGACCGTTTTTTTCAAAATTTGGAAATTATATGTACGGCCGCTTATAGTAATTGAAAATTCAAACATTTCATTCTCATGACTTTTTTCGATAAAATGAAAATTTTTAGAGTTACAGCATTTTCAAGATCCAAAAGAAAAAACGAAAATTCACATTTTCAGCCAAACAACGCACGATACGAAAAAAAGTCAGGACAAGAGAAGTGTTTATTTTTGCACGCCCTACAAGATTATCACAATGACTTTTTGAATTTTCGTGAAAAATCGAAAATTCACATTTTTATTGCACAAGAAATAATGAAAAATCCAAAAAATCAATTTTACGGTCAAACTATGCAAGATACGACAAATGATGGCTGAACTAAAATTGTGCATTCAAAAAAGATCTACAAATTTCTCATGAGTCACTTTTTGATAGGATGTGTACTTTTTGTTTTATTCGTAAAAAAATAACATTAACAGTGAAAAAATCGGCCCGATAAGCGGGCACATTCTCATCAAAACTTTGCTTATTTACTTTATTTTTCATCTCGGGTGTGTTTTTTCACATTATTTCATTATTTTTATGTTCTCAATACTATTTCTAACGAATAAAATAATAAAATAATCATCATTAATGCTCATGATACTTGAAAATTTGTATTTTTACATTCTCATCTAGAGAAGGTATTAGATTTGTGTAAAATTTGACCCCCCCGGTTTTTGTCAAATGTCCACTTTTTGAGACCCCCTGAACCCAAAAAACAGGTTTTTACGAATGTGTCTGTCTGTCTGTCCGTATGTCTGTCTGTCTGTCTGTATGTCTGTATGTCTTTCTGTGAACACGATAACATTCGAAAGAATTGACCGATTGGACTGGGCTTTGGCTTTATATTTAAAAAAAAAAGGTATTGGTTCCTCGTTTAGAGGTGGGCCGGGAATGCGCAGATGGAAACATTTGAACTCCTATGTAATACAACGCTGCTGAAGGCTGGTGACCTTCTCAGCATAAAACATCAACCAATTGCGACTCTCTCTGTTTCCATCCTTTGTCTTCGCGGCCCGCCCCCCCCCCCCCACGTGACAGAAGTTTTCGTGGGACTGACGTTAGAACTGGACTCTCCACTATACGGTGAATCACTACTTATAACTTGGACATGATTTCGACTCGCAAAACGAATTTCGCGCATAAAGGTGGTAGTTGGATGTACAATATAAACATGAACAATACAAACAATAAAGTAGCCTCGGACTGGACTGAAACTTTGATTGACTAAATGCATACACACGGTAAACGTAAAGTTTGAGTTTCAGGCGATGAATGGAGACTGGGTGTTTGGAATGCTAGAGGAGTGAATGATCTTAAAGTAAGAGAACTACGAGAAACTATGCATGCTAGGAAACTAGATATTTTATGTATACCTGAGACAAAGAAAAAGGGATGCGAAAGTAGAAACATAGAAAATGGGGTGTTGAAAGGCGGTTTTGAAATATGGTCAGGGGTAGATAGGGATTCACATTCACAGTCAAGGGGTCGGTTTGATTATGAATGAAAAAGCAAGATATATGTTCCAAAAACGACTTAAATACTTTTTTTCTCCCCTTTTCAGATAGTTGGAAAAAAATCTTCCTGATTGTAGGATTTATTATAAAGATACGGAAATATACGCTGAAGTAAAGGAATTACCTTCTTCATTTTAAATCAAATACAACTTTACTATCGGCGCAAAAATTATAGGCATCTGCCTTTGGAGCTTGACAACTCAGCCAAAAAAAATGCTAGAGTAATAAGTAAATAGTCATTTGAAAGCTGCAAGTGTTTCACGTAAATGAGCCCGAAGACGTTAATGTAAAAAATTTTTTGTGCTTTGCAGACTGAAAAATGTAAAAAAAAGTAAGGAATTTTTGGCACATTTAAGAAGAGTCAAGTTTAGAGCATTATTTCATATACAGGAGGCAATGGGAAAAATTTTAAAAATTCATGAATATGAGGAAAACATTTGTGAACAAATTGCATTTGGCAAATTTGAGAAATAATAAAAATTGTTGCTTAAAATTACAAAAATGTACAACTATACTATCTTCGGTTCTAATAAAGATATTAAAGCGATTCAAACTGCAAACTGTAACGGATAGGCTCTGTAATTATTTACAATCTCCTGGAAGGATGTGATTGTTTTATTTTTGGTGGAAATCGCGATATTTTTAGACATTTTTACATTCTCATCTAGAGAAGGTATTAGATTTGTGTAAAATTTGACCCCCCCGGTTTTTGTCAAATGTCCACGTTTTGAGACCCCCTGAACCCAAAAAACAGGTTTTTACGAATGTGTCTGTCTGTCTGTCTGTATGTATGTACACTGTAAAAAAAGCTTTGGTGATATTTACAATCAGCTAGTAATTATACGTGCAATGTATTTTTAAATTACAGTGTATAACCTGATTAATTTACGATACTACAGTACTTATTTGCAATCTAGTGTGATTTTACTTGAGGTAACAATGTGAAAATAGAACGAAGGTTGTTCTATTTGCAGTCGACTGTAAAATTACTACGTCCGATGATGGAAATTATTTGATCGGCGTGGGACATAGTAAGTTTACGTAAGGTGATAAATTTACTTGGGACTTTAAGTCTACGAAAGTATATGTAAATCTTGACGAAGAGTGCTTTTCTATGGAGAGGGAGTAAGTCCGCAAGGTCGAACGCCGCAGAATAATGTGCAGGACGTAAATTTCGACCATTCGGGACTAGCGAGTGTAATTCGTGCCAAACGATGAGTTCCGGAGACGCCCGAACGGCCTCTTACCAATGGGTGCGCATTTCGTTCGTTTGCATTCTTGTTTACGTTGTTTTGCACGTTATGTCGCTTTGATTTATAAAGTTTGAGACTGTCAAGTGGTTACATTCCGTTTTCTCCCTTAAATACAGAAAATAGCTCTAAAATATTGTCACCTCTGTGAACAGTTGTGAATAGTAGCAAGCTGACCACAGGTTAGAGAAAACCTGAAAATCAGATTAAAGTCAGGGAAATTTGTCAATCAGAAATCATTATGAATAATTCAGAGATAACAAAAATATTGAAATTTGAATAACCGAAAAGTTTTTGGCGAACTAAACCTCGAAGTATGTTTTCGATTATAAAAGCTGAACACAAAATTCAACGAGATTTCGGACAGTGGCTCATCTGATAATTTTTGTGATGATTTACGACCCGTATGTAATTTCACGGTCGACGACGGAAAGTTTACGTCCTGCATGTATTTCTTTACGGCGGACGCATGTTAAGAAGAAAAGTATGTATTTTTACAGAATTCTGCTTATTTACTATGTGCCAAACCGATCGAATTATTTCCATCGACGCAGGATGTAAATTCACACCAACTTTTTTTACAGTGTATGTCAGTCTGTGAGCACGATAACTTTCGAAAGAATTGACCGATTGGACTGGGCTTTGTTATACTCTTTTAGTCTCTCAAACTAAAGGTCAAGTTCGTTAGCCAGCCATTTTGGATAAAAATTAAAAAAGTGAGGGCATTTTGAAAATTTTTTGGACCGTTTTTTTTTCAAAATTTGGAAATTATATGTACGGCCGCTTATAGTAATTGAATATTCAAATATTTTATTCTGATGACATTTTTCGATGAAATGAAA
Organism: Andricus curvator; assembly: GCA_932195095.1. Taxonomy (NCBI): domain Eukaryota; kingdom Metazoa; phylum Arthropoda; class Insecta; order Hymenoptera; family Cynipidae; genus Andricus; species Andricus curvator. The sequence goes on from CAKNYM010020114.1 coordinate 18,575, forward strand.
ATTTGCAGAGTTACAACATTTTCAAAATCCAAAAGAAAAAACGAAAATTCATATTTTCAGCCAAACAACGCACGATACGAAAAAAAGTCATGACAAGAAAAGTGTTTCTTTTTGCACGCCCTACAAGATTATTAGAACGACTTTTTGAATTTTCTTGAAAAATCGAAAATTCACATTTTTATTGCACAAGAAATAATGAAAAATCCAAAGAAATCAATTTTACGGTCAAACTATGCAAGATACGACAAATAATGGCTGGACTAAAATTGTGCATTCAAAAAAGATCTACAAATTTCTCATGAGTCACTTTTTGATAGGATGTGTAGTTTTTGTTTTATTCGTAAAAATAACATTAACAGTGAAAAAATCGGCCCGATAAGCGGGCACATTCTCATCAAAACTTTACTTATTTACTTTATTTTTCATCTCGGGTGTGTTTTTTCACAATACTTCATTGTTTTTATGTTCTCAATACTATTTCTAACGATTAAAACAATAAAATATAATAATAATTTAAACAATTTATTCTGACTGAAAATCTGACTTTTATTTCAGAATGCGTTTTGATCTTTATTTACTAAAATAATTGCTCTGAAAAAATTCGACTATT
>CAKNYM010020115.1:0-14733 GCA_932195095.1 Andricus curvator
ATTATGAGAACTACAAGATGGACTTTGAAGCCTTGGTAGAGCCTGCTTAGCTCGAAAAGAAGTGCTTGATATTTCGCCCGTTTTTCTTCCTCCTTTGCCGTGATATTACCATCGGCTGGTGCCGATGAATAATCAGTGTAAGATCTACTGGAATTTCTCATTCTCGACCACTCAACGTATCAGTGCTACGAAGCCTGATATTGTCCTCCAAGATCTGAAGAACAAGATCATTTACGTGATTGAATTCTCGGCACTGATTATTATTATTATTATTATTATTATTATTATTATTATTATTATTATTATTATTATTATTATTATTAGTTCTGGGTTGAGACCTTAGCAGCCCCTGACGCTTGGGTAATCCCGTTGCGTCCCCTTGTAAGCCTAAGCATGACCCCATAGCCCTCTCCATAGGGAGAGGACCGCAGCCGCAGGGCAGTAACAATGGATGTGAGTAGATGTCTCATTATCCTTTCCGCACAGACGACAGAGGGGACTTTCTGCAAGCCCTATCTTATGTCTGTGATATCATAACTTCCCATGTCCTATGACTAGTTCTGTTAGGACTTTAATTTCATTCCTCCCGAGCTTGAGTATTTCCCTAGCTCGGTTGGAGTTAAGCTTTGAGCCCAAGAGTCTTTTGACCTGTCTGCAACCAGAAACCAGGTCCCACTCATTCTGTTGTTTCTCAGTCAGCCAACTGTTAATTACTTCAGTCACTGACCTGTTGGAAATACCTATAACTGGCTCGGGTCCAGTAAAATTTCTTCCTGCTGCTAGATTGGCTAGCCTATCCGATATCTCATTGCCCTTGATACCACTGTGTCCAGGGATCCATAGCAGAGTGACTCGGTTTTCGTTCGTTAACGTATTTAGTGCTTCAAAGCATTCCAGTACTAATAGCGACGTAGCCGTTGTTCTATTCAAGGCCCTTGCCTTATAGGCATACTGGAGTATGGCCATAATCTCAGACTGTAGAACTGTGGCGTAGGACCCCATCTCAATTGTGAAGCCCATTCCATTCCTTCTACGATATACGCCGGCTCCTGCCTTCTCCTTGTTCCTGGAGCAATCTGTAAACCAGTCGTCTCCATCATAGGGCAGGTATGCGTCGCCGTTAACCCATTCCTCCTTCGTGGATAGGCTAACTCGATACTTCTTGTCGTAGAATTCTGCTAGGTTTCGCAGAATTCTCTTGAATTTAGTAAAATTATCCTGTTTTCTTTCGAGTTTAGCAGAATATTCTTAAAATCAGCAAAATTTTTTCGAATTCAAAATAATTCTCTAGAGTTAGGCAGAACGGAGGAGAAAGTATACGAACTGAACTTGTTTATGCACACACTCTTGTCGATGGCACATGGATTGTCGACCTTCTAACGCGTGTTTCTGATTGGTTAATCTTTAATTGTTAATTAATCGGTAATTATTAACTTTAGCAAAAAAAATTTTTAATTATTTTCGACACAATTTTTTTGTTAGAATTCAAAAATACAAAAATGTTGTTTGAGTACTGGGACACCCTGTATATAGGATTATTAGGTCCTGCTTTCTCGCAAATGAAACAGGTTCCAAATTGCTGTTCCAAAAGGTTCTATTAGGAATCTTAATGGCAAATCGGAATTGAATTAATCGGATCAAAATTGAAAGTTTTCCAGTAGAAAATAATATATTTTATACAAAAGTTCCAAAGTCTGAGGTAAGTATCATTAATAAGGTACAACATGTAGAATATGTAAAAGTCCAATGAGGATGTACATTGTAAAATAAAATGAAATCACCATTAAGAGACTGTCTAATATTAAATTTCATATACAGGCATATGGATCAGTTGTTAGCAGTCAGATAATTCTACTTTATGCAAATTAAAAATAAATTTGACAGTAATTTTTCATTCTAAATAATGAAACATGATATTTTCTTCCAGTTGCAACATAAATTAATCTAGTCTTCAAGTGGAAAACTTTAATTAAGCGAATAATTAAGAAACATATCCTACAAGCTAACCGATAAATTAGATACCTATAAGAAAATTACAGATGGCGATTAAGAAAATTAACTTAAAATATAAAACTTGAAAATATGACTTTCGTGATTATATAATTTTGTATACGAAAACGTTTTATTTAAATTTAAATTTCAGGAATTCTTATCATTTACAACAATAATTAGTAAATAAAAATCTGCATCATAAAATGTATACATTTTTTAAACATTGTTCATTACTAAAAATAATAGAAATTATCATCAAACAGATTCAATTTCTTATACTTAACGATTTTTTCATTAGATAACTATGGAAAATCATTAGATCAATTATCTTTAAAAATTGTATGTAGAATTATAATTTGTGACATAAACAATTTCGAAAAATAAGTTAATGAAAAAATTGTCATAATGATTATTTGGCTCTTAGTAGGTATAGAGGAAATTTGTTAAGATCCCTGGCGCACCGGGTGAACGCTAGCGTTACGCTACAGCCTAACCATAAAGTAACCCTAAAGTAATCTCAAAGTGATCTCGAATTATAATGAGTAAAAGAAACAAAATAAATATCTAAATTGTTTCAATTATAATTGTACGTTAAAATTTACGTTAGAAGGTAATGCCGTAATTGCAATAAGTTTATTTTTTAGCGTTAGAAATTAAAAAAAGCGTAGTGGCTGTCATTGAAGGTCTGCTAGAGGCGACTTGATTGACTTCATTTTTACTTTCTAACGCTAAAAAATTAACTTATTGCAATTACGGCATTACCTTGTAACGTAAATTTTAACGTTACAATTCTAATTGCAACAATTTAAATATTTATTTTGTTTCTTTTATTATTATAATTCGAGATTACTTTAAGATTACTTTAGGGTTACTTTATGGTTACGCTGTAGCGTAAACCTTGCGTTCAGCCGGTCCACCAGGGATTCTACAGTGCGAAAGTAGCCGAGCGTAAAAGTTACCGACTTCCGAGCGCTAGATTAAGTCCATACATAGGTTTTAGGTTCGAATCACTTCGATACATGCGAAATTTTATTTATTATTTTTGTGTTAAAATGCAATATATTTACTAATTATAAACAAGTTGTAATATAATTGTGCAAAACCGTATCGTAATTATTTTATTTTTATTTTTTAATTTTAAATACAGTTTAAGACTCGCACCAAATAGGCTGCAATTGGAAACACAATAGAAAATCCGTTTAGGTGCCGCTTAGGACTCGCATTGCGAGAACCGAATAGACAGCACATCAGATCGTAATCGAAGGCACTATGAAAGTCACTACCGAGCAGATAAACACCAGTTAGAAACCGAATAGTACCTAACTCGTACCAACGAGTAGTTCAAACGGGTTTAAAAAAAATGTCTCGCTCATTTTTGGAAAAAGTAATCAGGTTTCAAAGTCAGCAGTGATTTTTAATATTACTTTTGATAATCGTACCGACAATTTCCGGATGGACTAACCCTTTCCCTAGCTGCTCGTGGGAACAACAATGAAACCACCAAAACACCAAAATGTTGTATTAAAGGATTAAAAGGGCTCCATCTCGAGCCATGTCGAGCCTAACCATGGATTCACTAGTCGATTTTGAGAAAACTCGAAAATCAGTCAGCGATCTCCTTGCGCAAAAGCCCTTTGTCGAGGAGACTAGTGATGACCTCAGAGGGATCGCTCCGTCCAGCCTAACCTGGCCGTATTCCCTCTACGGCCTGAAGAATATTTGAAGAATATTTCTATTTTGCTGGTGTACAAAATTACTTGTTTCTAAAGTGCGCATTTACGTCCATTGCGTCGATTCGCAAAATAGATGTCTTCCAAAATGCGCATGCGCCTTTATTATTCCCACACAGTCTGCTGCCTTGAAGGACTTCGCATATCATTTAGAGGCAATGGAAGTTCTCCACTTACAAGGTGGGTTTTGCAAAAAACGTATCTCATTAAAGTAATTTAAAGTTCATAAATGAATAGAAAATACTCCTTGATTCGAGACGTTTTTATTGACCTATTTGTATGTTGTTATTTTGACTTCCTCTATGAGGAAGTGAACATATTTGCTAATTATTTAAAATTAGGAAGTAAAGTGCTCATCAAATGAGCACCATAAAATTGTAAATACAAACAAAATGGAAACACTCGAAATCGAATTCACAGCTAGTTGAATTTTTCTCAACCGGCTCTAATCCTTTATTAATAGGTTGGTCGCGCAAAGCAAGTAACCCCTAGCATGGCAGGCAGTCCAGCTCACCATGGGTGCAGTCTCGCAAGTGCATTACCTGTTTGCAGAAGCAGAAAACACAGCTTATTATCAATTAACAAAAAACCAACAACACAGTTTTTCGAAAAAAGCCCTCGAATCATGCACACGTAAAAGCCTTTATCTTATGTTCCAGCCGAAGTCGAAGGAGCAAACTTTTGCTTTGCTCAGATCATCAGGACTTAATTCTGGTACAGAGGGTTTTATTTTCGCATGCCAGGACGGTGTCATTTCCACCTTAGCATACCGTGACCGCATTTTGTGTCCAGAAGTTCCCAGTGATAGGTTCAGTGCGTGTCATGCACACGCTGAGTGCCTAGAACACATACTATCGGGGTGTCAGACCCACGCAGGAACGACGTATATCTATAGACATAATTCGGCCCTAAGAGTGCTTTATTAGCATCTTTGTCGCTCTTGCGGTGTGAGTCGCAACCCTGCCCTGCCGAACGCTCCAAGGGAGATGGAGTCAATTGTCCAAAACGAGAAGTGCGAAATTTTCTGGAACTACGATTTTCGGACAGCAGTCTCCGTTGCACACTCGAGGCCTGACATCGTTCTCCAAGACTTCGAGAAACGAACTATTTTCGTGATCGAATTCTCGGTTCCGTCCGAATACAACATCACTGCCAACGAGGAAGAAAAGGAGAAGAGGTCTCCAGACCTTAAAACAAAGCTGCAATGACTGTACCCAAAATATTCGGTAGAAGTAATTGTCCTTGTGATAGGTACTCTCGTAGGTGCGAAACTATCATTGGTTTGTAACATGAAAGCTACACCCGCGTGCCAACAATATGCCAAGGCACTTGCCCTATGCCCTGTGACGACCCATCTCACGGTTGTGAGACGTGGCCATAAGTGTGATTTACCGCGGTTCTACTGGGAGCCACTGTCATTTTTTAGATGCCAGTTGCTCTCAGTGGAACCCTGCGGTGGTTGTTCAATCCTTTTTTTTAATGTATATATATATAAATATATATATATAAATATATATATATATAAAATTTTAAAAAAAGAGTTAAACAACCACCGCAGGGTCCCCCTGAGAGCAACTGCCATCTAAAAAAAATGGCAATAGCCCCCAGTAGAACCATTCGAACCCTTTCTGTGAACGGTCTACCAGATGTTATGTAGTCAATCACACATTGAACACGGGACGCATTCTGTCTTGCCCATCCAATCTTCTTGTTCAGTTGATGCGGCGGTTGGGGAAGCGCTCCGCGTACATATCCATTTTTCCGGAGGTTGTCGGCTTGATTTCGCAAAGACTGATGCGAAACGTGCTGAAGCACTGGGTGTTTCTGGCACCACAGAGTGTGCATACGCGCCATAAAGTCTCCGCGAACAGGGATAATGCTGGCATCGTAGCAGTCTAGCACGTCATCCCTGAGTCGATCCGTCCACTCAATGTGGGCGTTTCGCCGGTTCGTCGTCGTGTTTCCATCTAAATTATTTTCAGCACCCCGAACTCTAGGCTGATCGGCAATGTTTGACGACCCATTGCCGGGTGCTCTGCGCGTACGATTTTCTTCAACCGCATGTACAACATTTTAGTGTTTTGGTGGTTTCATTGTTGTTCCCACGAGCAGCTAGGGAAAGGGTTCGTCCATCCTTGTAGAGCCCCGCGTGCAAGGATAAGGCTAGTACTTTGAGAGGTCGCCCGGTATCCCAGAGTCACCGATTAAGACACCTTACCCAGGTGCCATTCAGCTTTCGGCACGGTTGTTACGCCTTCGCTTTGGGGTTATTCCTTCGGGACCATCCCTGTACAATTGTTCGCGACTGCTTATTAATCATTGTAACCATATTCAGCAGAAATCCTTGGTACAGGGACCCTCTATCCGCAACCCGAGGACGCGTTCAGTGGCTTTGTCATAGGTCAAAAGTCTCGTGCACCCTGAGGACACGGAGCGACCCAAGAACGACCGCCTTCTGAATTTTCCCCGCAAGTGTTTCAGCATTTCCTTGACACGCAGGGATGCTTTTCAGGCTATTAACCAGTGCAACCTTGGCACCTCCAAGAGCGCCCTTAAAGAGAACTATGTCAGGCCTCGAGTGCGCAACAGAAACAATTGTCGAGAATATGAAGTTCCAGTATACGCGGCACTTCTCATTTTCGACAACTGACTCTATTTCTCTAGGTGCGTTTAGCGGAGAGGTAATTGGGCTAATGCCGTGAGAGTGACAGAGATGATAATAAAACACTCCTAGTGCCTCATTGTGCCTTTGGATGTAGGTCATTCCCGCATGAGTTGGACAACTAGATAGTATGTGTCCTAGATGCTCGGGGTGTACATGACACGCTCTGCAGCTATCTTCAGGAATGTCTTGGCTCAAAATGTGGCGACGGTATGCTAGAGTGGAAATAACACCGTCTTGACATGCCAAAATGATGCCTTTCGGGCCGGACTTCAATCCGGGTGATCTAAGGAAAGCAAACGTTAGCTCATACGCTATCGACTGATCTTCCACATTTCTGTGGAAGATGCCGTGCATCCTCATGTCGAGGAGCTGTTCGCGGAAGTTTTTCTCCTGTCCTTTCTCAATCCGGGCCTTCAGGAGTGAGTATTCAAGATGGATAAGATTTGATGCATTTTGCATACCCCTAATATTGAAGTCAAGGCCGAGTGTTTCAGCAGCCTCCTCCGCTGCTTTGTACAGAAACGCCCCTTTGCCCACTTCTTCGTGTTTCCTGACCATTTTAAGAAGAGGGTCTTGTCCATTTGCGACCATATGTGCTGTACACAGAATAATCCTGTTGTGAAGACATTCAAGATTCAGTATTCCGCAACCACATTGACGGCGTGAAATGTAAAGTCGGGGAACAGAAGACTTAAGTTGCATGCTTTTGTTCATGTGCATAACCTTTCGGGACCCAATATCGAGAGATCTGAGCTCATCTTTCGTCCATGGAACTACTCCAAATGAATAGAGTACTACGGGGACGGCAAGCATGTTCGTTGCAGATACTTTGTTCCTCGCTGACAGTTCGAAAGACCATATTCGTCGGATGAGACGTTTGTATCTGCATCGGAGAGTATCCTTTATAGATGTTACGTCCTGAATGCGGCTCTGTGGCACGCCCAGGTATGTATAGGTCTCTCCAGCGCAAAGATGTCGTCTAGCGCTTCTGTCAACGAGCTCAGGATCTTCCGGGATGCCATTAAGTTTTCCACTCATGTAAAATACATGAGTGACCTTATTCTTTCGGTTTCCAGGTTTGCCGCAGAGGTACCCTTCGGAATGGCGAAGTGCGAGAGATAGTTGCAATAATGTGAGGCAAAAGAGGAGAGGGCTCATGGTGTCGCCCTGAAACACACCTCTCTGAAAACTGATACTGGTAGTGATCACATGATGTTTTCCAGATGAGATAGTAAATCTGGTTTTCCAAAGCGGCATTATTCTCTCTATGCACCTTCCGATGTGTGGATGAACATTTAGGCTTTTCAACAGACAGATGATAAGTCTATGGGAGGTTGAATAGAAAGCTTTCTGGTAATCAATCCAGGCCATCGATAGAAGTCGCTGATAGGATGCTGCGTCTTTACAGACATATCTATCGATGAGCAAATTCTCCCGACATCCTGCTACGCCTTTCTTTGAACCACGTTGTTCATACATCTTTCGCCACACAGGTCCAATTGTCTGAACAATCCTATCATTTAGGATAGCTGTGAAGATCTTATACATTGTGTTTAGACAAGTGATTGACCTGTAATTCTTAGGGTCAGCTAAGTTGCCCGTCTTCGGCAGGAGCACTGTGCGTCCTTCCACCAACCACTCCGGAATAGGATCTTTCGCCTTTAGATATGAGGTGAAAATTCGGGCCAGATGCTGGTGGGTTGAAGGAAACTTCTTCCAACAAAAGGTCTTGATACCATCTGGTCCCGGAGCGGAATAGTTCTTCATCCCTCTTAATACGTTTTTCACCTCCTGGGTAGTGATAAGTGGGCATTCCTCCTCAGCTGTTATGAGGGCATTGCACAGCTCCTTGAAGCTATTTATGTTCTTTGAGCCTTATTCAAGTGCATGTTGGACTTCGTAGACTTCTCTCCAAAATGCTTCGACCTTCTCTGGTTTGCGCGGATGGTCGACAGTAATTGGAGGGTCTTGGAAGAGTCGAGATGGGTCAGACGAAAACTGTTGATTTTCTCTGACCCACCTCTCTCTCCGCTCTAGACTTCTCCTAGCATTAGATAGTATTCGTATTCGGCCAACAATATGCTGCCTGATGGTCAGTAGCTTTGACTTGTTGATTGTGTGATGACGGATCCGCAGTTCACGCGCGAACTGCCAAACCTTGGCAGTGAAAGTCCTGTCAGATGTTATGTATTCAATCACACACTGAATGCGGGACGCGTACTGTCTTGCCCAGCCTATCTTTGTGCCAAGTTGATGCATTCGTCTTTTGGTCTTATGATCAACCGTTGGTATTGTTTTACGGTTTGTATCTGCCAAAGTTCTCGCTGCATTGTACACACTACAATTGACAGTCCAGAGGCCGGATTCTTCGGAAAAATCTCCACGAAGCTCATCATCCAGTTCAGTCAGAGCTTTGGGCTTGGGAAAAACCTGAATGTTGATGTTTCTCCGGGTCTTAAAGCATCGTTCTTCCTCTATTTGGTGCCTGTTCGAGGTTGGTCTCAGTGTCGCCTCTCTTTCTCTGTTTCCGGCTTGTTCTGGCTGCGGTTGAGTAGGCCCTCCGCTTATATAACCCCTTTTTCGGAGGTTGTCGGCACGGTTTCACAGACGTTTTTGCGAAAAATCCGAGAGGTCTGGGTGTTTCTCGCCCCACAGAGCATGCAGTCGCGCCATGTAACTTTTTCGTTCAGGGTAGTCGGCATTGTTGTCCGACCCATTTCGGGAGCTCTGCGCGTTCGATTGTTTTGAACCGCACTTCCTGCAACTATGTTTGGTGTTGGCATTGTTGTCCCCACGAGCAGCTAGGGAAAAGGGTTCGTCCATCCTTGTAGAGCTTCGCGTGCAAGGATAAGGCTGATACTCTGAGAGCTCGCCCGGTATCCCAGAGTGACCGTTTGAGTCACCTCACCCAGGTGCCATTCAGCTTTCGGCACGGCTGTTACGCCTTCTCTTAGGATTTATTCCTTCCGGACCATCCCTGGACAATTGTCCGCGACTGCTTATTAATTATTGTACCATATTCAGCTTTGTGGCTTTGTCATAGGCGCTTCGGTTCGATTCCCAAGGAATCAAAACCGAACCGAATGGGGGCTCGTCCGGGATATATATATATATATATATATATATATATATATATTTACCGCGGTTCTACTGGGAGCCGGTGTCATTTTTAGATGACAGTTGCTCTCAGTGGGACCCTGTGATGGTTGTTAAATCCTTTTTTTTAAATTATATATATATATATATATATATATACTTGGTTTCAATTCCCTTGGAATATAACTGAAGGGCCTATCACAAAGCCACCGAACGCACCCTCGGGTTGCAGATAGAGGGTCCCTGTACCAAGGGTTCCTGCTGAATATGGTTACAATAATTAATAAGCAGTCGCGGACAATTGTCCATGGATGTTCCCGAAGGACTAACCCCTAAGCGGAGGCTTAGCAACCGTGCCGAAAGCTGAATGGCACCTAGGTGAGGTGTCTTAAACGGTGACTCTGGGATACCGGACGACCTCTCAGAGTATGCAGCCTTATCCTTGCACGCGGAGCTCTACAATGACGGACGAACCCTTTCCCTAGCTGCTAGTGGGAACAACAATAACACCACCAAAACACAAAAAAGTTTTGGATGTGGTTCAAAACGACCGAACGCGCAGAGCACCCGACAATGGGTCGGAAAACAATGCGGATCATCCTAGAGTTCGAGGTGCTGAAAATAATTCCGATGGAAACGCGACGACGAACCGGCGAAACGCCCACATTCACTGAACGGATATACTCAAGGATGATGTTCTACACTGCTACAATGCCAGCATTATCCCTGTTCGCGGAGGCTTAATGGCGCGTATGCACACTCTGTGGTGCCAGAAACACCCAGAGCTTCAGCACGTTTCGCATCAGTCTTTGCGCAATCAAGCCGACTTCCTCCGAAGAAATGGATATGTACGCGGAGCGCTTCCCCAACCGCTGCTTGATCAAGCTGCAGGCGAAGATGAGGAAGCGAAATTGAGACAAACCGCGGAAACCAGGCACCTTCTGCGAGATGATCGCGATTTCAGGACAAGGAGGAACATTACCATGCAAGTTCCTCCTAAGCCCCAAGATCTGGCTGAAATGGATGCCTCCCTTCGTGGAGATATCTCGCAAGAGTCTCTGGACCATCAATTGCTCAGTGTATGGTGCTGCGAGAGCTTTGGCTGATTCAAATAGAAGGCTGAACCCGACGATGGATCAAAAGACCAACAGACGCTTGCATCAACTGAACAAGAAGATTGGATGGGCAACACAGAATGCGTCCCGTGTTTAATGTGTGATTGACTACACAACATCTGGTAGACCGTTCACAGAAAGGGTTCGAAAGTTCGCCCAAGAACTGAGGATATTGAATCACACACGGAACAAGTCAAAGCTGCTGACAATCAAGCAGCATTAATGTTGACAAAATACGGCTGTTATCTGACGCAAGAGGGAGAACTAGAGCTGAGAGAAGATACTGACAATATCATCCGCTTCAAGGAGTTTTACGACAACCTCATAAAATCTGAGGCGGGATGTCCATTAATCACTGCCGTAGACGTGAAAAAAGCACTTAGAGGCACAAAGAACTTTTCCGCTGCTAACCCTGATTGTATCAAGAACTTCTGGTGGAAGAAGTTTACTTTTACACACCAAAATTTTGGCCGCATGTTCACCTCATTTATAAAGTCGAAGACGCCCATTCCGCAGTCGCTGGTGTTAGGACGCACTATACTCCTGCCGAAAAAAGGCAAGTTGTCCAGTCCAGAGAATTACAGGCCAATAACTTGTTTGAACAAGCTGTATAAGATCTTTACAGCTGTCTTAAACAACAGGATTGTTCGGCGAATTGAGCCTGTGTAGCGAGAGATGTACGAACAACGTGGCTCAAAAAAAGGTGTAGCAGGCTGCCGAGAGAACCTGCTAATGGACAGGTGCGTCTGTAAAGACGCTGCAGCCCATCAGCGCGTCCTGTCAATGGCCTGGATTGACTACCGGAAAGCTTTCGATTCAAACTCTCATAGACTTATCATCTGTCTGTTGGAAAGCTTGAAGGTACATCCACACATAGTGAGATGCATAAAGAGATTAATACCTCTATGGAATACTAGATTTATTATCTTATCTAGAAATTATCGTGTGACAACGAACAACGTCACCTTCCAGAGGGGTGTCTTTCAGGGTGATACCATGAGCCCTTTGGTTTTTTGCATCACACTTCTGCCTCTATCTCTCGTACTAAGAAATTCTTTTGGATACCTCTGTGGCGACACTAATCAGCACGAGCATAAGGTCTCGCATGTATTTTATATGGAAAGATATGGAAAGATTACTGGCGTTCCCAAGGACCCTGAGCTTGTGGATATAAGTGTTATTAGGCTCTCCGAAGCCGATATAAGCATTTTATTCGACAGATTTGGTCTTCCAATCTGTCGGCGTTGAACAAGTTATTTGCGACTAACATGCTTGCCATCCCGGTTCTACTCTACTCGTTTGGGGCGATTCAATGGACGAAGAACGAGCTTAAGGCCCTTGATATCACCACACATCGTTGCGAATGGCAGAGATCCTCTCCTAAAAATGATCAGGAACCACGAGATAATTGGCGAAGGAGCGTTCCTTTACAAAGGCGCTCAGCAAGTCGCCGAGACCCTTGGCCTGAATTTTAACATCAGAAGTGAGGAAAGTGCATTACTCCATCTAGATGCTTCACTTCTGAAAGCCGAAGTAAAGAAAGCAGAGGTTGAAAAATTTAACTAAGTGCTCCTCGACAAGAAAATGCAGGGAAACTTTCACAGAAATGTAGAAAAACAGTCCTTATCGAAGGAGCAAACTTTTGCTCTCCTCAGATCAGCAGGGCCTCATTAAGGTACAGAAGGTTTTATTTTCGCATGCCAGGACATTGTGATTTCCACCTTAGCATACCGTGACCGCATTTTATGTCAACAAGGTCCCAGTGATAGGTGCAGAGCGAGTCATGCACACACTGAATACCTAGAACACATACTATCGGCGTGACATACCCACACAGGAACGACGTATATCTACAGACATAATGCGGCCCTAAGAGTGCGTTATTACCATCTTTGTCGCTCTTACGGTGTTGGCCGCGACCCTGCCCTGCCGAACACTCCAAGGGAGATAGAGTCGATTGTCCGAAACGAGAAGTGCCAAATTTTCTGGAACTACGATTTTCGGGCAGCAGTCTCCGTTGCGCACTCGAGGCCTGACATCTTTCTCCAAGACTTCGAGAAACGAACTATATTCGTGATCGAATTCTCGGTTTCGTCCGAATAGAACTTTACTGCCAAGGAGAAAGAAAAGGTGGAGAGGTATCAACACCTTGAGAGAGAGCTGAAAAGACTGTACCCAAAACACTCGGTACAAGTAATTGTCCTTATGATAGGTGCTCTCGGAAGTGCGGAACTATCACTGGTTCGTAACCGTAAAGCCATACCCGCGTGCCAAAAATATGCCAAGGCACTTGCGAGATGGATGCAGAAAGCTGTCATCCTTGGGTCGCTTCGTGTCTTCAAGACCTACGAGGGTTTCGCCGGCCTGTCGTTGTGATTTCATCGTCCCCTGTGAATACCCATCTCACGGTTGTGAGGCGTGGCCATAAGTGTGACTTACCGCGGTTCTACTGGGAGCCGGTGTCGTTTTTACATTCTCATTCTAATGAGAAGGTATTCGTTTTATGTAAAATTTGACATAGTCGGTTTTCATCAAATCTCCACGTTTTGAGACCTCCTGAGTGATGAACATTTTAAGCAGAAAAACGCACGATATGAAAAAAAGTCATGAGAAGAAAAACGTTGCTTTTTGAACACCCAATAATATTTTCATAAAAACTTTTTGAATTTTTTGAAAAATTAAAAATTAAAATTTTGATTGCACAAAAAAATAATAAAAAATTCCATTTTGCTGCCAAATCATGCAAGATAAGAGAAAAGATCATTCCATCAAAATTGTGCACCTAAAAAAGATCTACAAATTTGTTATCATTCACTTTTTGATATGACGCGTAGTTTTTCTTTTATTCGTAAAAAACAGAATTTAAAATAGAAAAATCAAATTTTTAGACGAATAACACGAACTACGAAAAAAATGTCGAAAACAAAATTCGTTCATCCAAGGAAGAGCTACAAATTTGTTGTGAATCATGTTTCGATAGGATGCGTAGTTTTTGTTTTATTCGTGAAAATAACATTGACAGTAAAAAAAATCAACATTTTGAAAAAACAATGCAAGGTACGAAAACAGATGAATGAACAACAATTGTGCATTCAAAAAAGGTTTACAAACTTGCAATCAATTTTTGTTGAAAGAATATATTCAAAATGAAAAAAATTAACTTTTTTGAAAAACGGCACAAGCTAAAATAAAATTTTAACTAATAAAATTTGTCGCCTAAATTATATAATTATTTTTCATTTGAAATCAAATACAAATTTAGTAATTTGTATATGAGATAAAACTTTATTTTTTAGCCTGCTGGCCTTAAAAAATTGACTTGCTTACACTTCCATTTTTTACAGAATTTTCTTACAACTAACCCTTAAAACTAACATCCTTCCACACCTTATATCTAACGCCGCTCGCTCTTATCGCATTGCCTTCCTCGCTTCGCCTCGCCTCGTTCGCATGTCCCTACTTTCTTGCTTGCCTCGCATTACCAAACTCTGCCTCCGCGACTAATACCTAATACTTATCTACTATTTACAATATTTACAATTACTTATATTTACTTCCTCCTCTATTTACAATCTTTCCTTCTCCATTCCTCTTCCTCCTTCCTTCTCTTCTTCTCCATCTTACCCAATACTCCCTTCACCCATGCTACTGCCCTTTTGTCCCCCCTTTCATGCATCAATACCTCCATGCTTATCCCACTCCTTTCCACCTCCACGCACTCCTCCAACCAGTGCTCCACTCTTGCCTCCCCCTTCCCACATAGTTCACACATCCTCTTTTCCCTAGCGAGCCAGAACCTATTGAAACCCTCCATGCAACCACATCTCATCCTCGCTATAAGCTCCTGACTTCCTTTCTCTCCCTTCTCACACAAATATTGCGCTCTCGCCTTTGGCATAATCTACACATAGTTCCCATTAAACCTTGTCTCTCTTATTCTCTCTTCCCCTGCTGTCTTCTCTCTCTCCATGCTGTTTTTCTTAACCAACTCATATACCTTCCTTCCTTCCTCATACATCCTTCTCAATTCATCCATATGCAGTCCATTCGTTCTAAAATACCTTTCCCTTTCAACCTCCATCTTTCCACCCCTCTCCTGTTCTCCTTCTCCCACCAACACTCCCTAACCAGCTTA
>CAKNYM010020115.1:19733-30527 GCA_932195095.1 Andricus curvator
CCTGACATTGTTCTCCAAGACTTCGAGAAACGAACTATATTCGTGATGGAATTCTCGGCTTCGTCCGAATACAACATTACTGCAAAGGAGAAAGAAACAGGGGAGAGGTATCAAGACCTGAAAAGAGAGCTACAACGACTGTACCCAAAATATTCGGTACATGTAATTGTCCTTGTGATACGTGCTCTCGGAGGTGCGAAAAAATCACTGGTTCGTAACCTTAAAGCCATACCCGCGTGCCAAAAATATGCCAAGGAACTTGCGAGATGGATGCAGAAAGCTGTCATCCTTGGGTCGCTTCATGTCCTCAAGACACACGAGGGTTTCGTCGGCCTGTCGTTGTGATTTTGTCCTTGCCTATGACCACCCATCTCACGGTTGTGAGACGTGGCCATATGTGTGATTTACCGCGGTGCTACTGGGAGCTATTGACATTTTTTTGGATATCAGTTGCTCTTAGTGGGACCCTGCGGTGGTTGTTTAACTTTGTTTTTAAATTATATATACATATATCGCGAGCGCCCCACCTGCTCAGGAACCTGTACAGGATACTCCCTAGGGAATTTCTTGCAGCAACATGCACGATAATGCAGGAACCTGCATAGGTATTTGAATACCCAGGTTCCTCTACAGGAACGTGCGCAAGTTCCCTCCCAGGATTCGCGGCAGAAACCGGTGTACCAGGAACCTGCGTACGTTCCTGTACAGGAATTTTCAGGTGGGGTGTAAAAATAATGCATTAAACAATTCATTCTTGTAGTCGTATTTTTTATTATTCTCAAATTTGACTCGTTTGAAGCACCTTAAAGGTCTCATCTAACATACCATCATTACTAATAGTGTGGGCAGCGATTATTTGATCAGCTATTTTTTTTATTCAAGTAGCATAAGATAATATAATCTCTTTTTCCCACATAAAAGTATTTCCAAGTTCTCCCTGAAGTTGGTAGACAGTTTTTTGAGGGTGAATCAATTTTCTTTAATCGTAAAATTAATTCATTGAACCTTTCGAAACTCATCCCATGTTTTGGGATACACATCACTAAGTCTAGATTTATGAATAGGGTTACCAGTACCCTCACAACACTTTGGAGAACAAGAGGATACCCACAGGTTGGAGAATTCGGGCACTTGCTTGAAACTGCAACGAAACTACGGTAGGTAGGACTGGTGGAAAACTGAGTGAACTTAATAGTAGGGGAGCCCAGCGTGCTAAATGTGTTTTTTCTCCCACCCTTTGAAGACTTAAGGAATCGTGAAGATGATATATTAAAAAGAAAAAAAGTTTATATGATGTGTACCCTTTTAGTGGTGGGGGGAGCGTGTATAAATTTTCAAAAATGTAAAAAAAAGTAGTTAGAAAAAAATTCTCGAGCGCGTCAGCGTTTGATAGCGTATACGACCTACGAACTTCTGACCACACAGAAATATTAATCTGCCGGATTGCGAGTGGAAGGTGGCCGTACAAAGAGGTGGAAATTGGAAAAAAAAATTTTTCACTCGAGCTTGTCAGAAATTCAAGAGAGATGTTAAGTGAACCCTAAAAAATGTCCTATTATAAAGTCTGACGATTTGAACGTGACTGAAATTCACAGCCGATTTTTCAAAATGCAAAAAAAAATCGTGACATTGAAATACTCGAGCGCATCAGATTTTTATACAGACTGTTTAGCTTGATGCACTGTTCACGCTGACTCATAATCTGACAATTTTGTGAAGGGATTTTTTAAATCTGACAATTGAAAACAAATTTTTTTTTTTTAATTTTTATTTTTAATTTTTTTTTTTTTTGTATTGAAAATAATGAAAATGAGCACAAAAAAAAATATATATTTAATCGTCGTCGTCTGTCGAATCGTCCTCGTACTGGACCGTTGTACATAGACGCGTTGTTGTGATGTTGTGATCAGCTGTGATGGCATCATGGCGGCAGAAAGCAGTGCGTAGCAGTGCGAGAGAGTAAGACATAGAGAAAGAGTAAGAAAGAAAGAGTGGCGCGGAGTGGGAAATACATAGTTCTCTGTAGTTGTAAACACTACACTCTATTGATAATTTTAGATATTTCGGCTTAAGAAAATCGGCAGATTATGTTATTCCTACAATTTTTAAATATTTTTCTTTCAAATGAAAAAAAAACCGCGCTCGAACATTAATCTGTCAGGCTCAAGTTACTTCCAAAATCCCCGCTTGGGCTCCCCTACTATAAGAAGAAATGACGGAGACAAATTTGCGACCAACACCTTCTGAAACCTATTGATTATTCCAGTGAAATGTTGCGGACGCTCCTTTTTTTGAACTTGGAGCGGTTTAAGTGGTTATTTACCCATCGATCAGGGGCGCGGAACAGGTCCAGGCCATATGTAGAATTTGAAATCTAGGAGAAGGGCGGAGGGTTAAGGGGGGGGGGGGGGGTAGTGCATTTTCAAAAAATTTCATTTCAGTTCATACATTAAACTATAATTTTAAAAAGTATCAAATTTATGTAGGACTTTTTGCGAAGACTGCTGCGCGAAAATTTGAAACACCTTGACATGTATTCTGCATGCATGAGTGCAATGCAGTCGTAAATTGTAAAAGAGCGAACAAAAGGAGGGGTTTCGAGAATTTCCGTTCCCATATGCGGATTTTCAACATATGGGAGAGCTCAGATGTGGATTCTTCAACACAAGCAACAGGTGTTCCGCCGCCCCTGCCATCGATAATAAAGGAATTAACACATCGCTGGCGCCTAAGTGGACAATCATTTGAAGAAGAACATCTGCGTAGTTTTAGGGTATTGATACTTTCGCACCGAAGGTCAACCGGACGTGACATTAAAAAAAACATTAATACATTATCTCGTACTGAGTTTCTCCAGGTCTTTCCTCACCTCCCATCACACGAAGATCTTAGTTCGTCGTACCTATGTACGCACGCGCCGTTTTCGTATACTAAGGTTGTAAAACATTTGAGACTTGTTGGAGCAAAAGACAGGGAGAATAGTTTGCGAATAATGAAAGTATATCTATTTGAGTGGAAATATATGTACTATTTGCAATAAATATGCTAAGCAAGACTCATTCCATATCCTGGCTGTTTGTCTGGCTAACCGTAATCTCAAGCATAGATACTTTAGTTCTTCCTTATAAATTACCAAATCGGATGTATTCTGGTTGCGTATTTTAAGCACCACTCATTGTTCGACTTGCGAGCTATCTTTAATTTTATCATGGAGGTCTTCCGATTGCGTGGTTTTATTATGAATTCCTAGACTCAGTTGTACCACTGTATTTTCTGCATTGATGTTTCCCTATAGGTGAAATTAGTATATGCGTCATCTACTTTCCTCATTTGCACAGGTCACCGGAACCATAGGAAAATTATTATGTGTAATGTGTAGAATTATTTTATATTAGCTGTTATTTCCTTGTACTATTTTAGAAGAGCAAATAAAATACAATAAAAATACAATAAATTGATAGCAATTCAAATTAAATTAAAGTGAATTGTGATATATTGAAGTTCAAAATTTCAAATTTTAAGGATTGTCCAAGAATTCATTCTTAAATTAAACGGTATATGTAGAAGACTACGAGTATTATGTGGTGCAATTATAAATACATACAAATCAAACATATTTAATTTTTAACGCTTTAAATTTAAAATATGCAATTTAACATTAACTTTAAAATTGTTCAGATTAAAAGTGCTTGAACTAAAGTTGTTTAAGGTTTACTGTTCGAAAATAAAAATTGTTTAATTTTTATGGCTATAATTATAAAACCGTTTGACCGCTTTCGGTTTCCTTTTCAAATTGAATTTAACAAATTTTAAATACTTTAAAATTTTAAATTATTTGTTTCTGAAGTCACTTGGTGTTGAAAAAGACTCAATTTGTCAGCATTTGCTATTAAAAACTATCTCATATTTCATTAAATTTGTATTATTGTATTTCAAGTGCTTTAACTTTTCATACTTACCACTTAGAGCCAGTAAAAAGAGGAATTCTTGAACAGAGGAAAAATAGGAGAAAACCTTTGAATCATTTATTTATAATAAATAAAAGTTCAAGGTAAAATTATATGTGAATTTATACCTGAATACATCTGAAATAAATGTATCGTTTTTGGAAGTAAACTTAAAAGTTTTTGATCTGTTTTACAAATGATACGTCCATACAAAAAATAAACAGGCTTACAAGTAATATTGTTATGTACAATAAAAAATGCATATGAGATTCGCGGCGAAGTATTCATTACATATTTTGTACACATTCTTCATATATAGAAGATTAATTAACAAGTAACAATATTACAAATGGTAAAAATAGATACATTCTTTCATATTCACATACGATAAAATATTTTCTAGTTTTGTTTCCTATGTTCAAATTTGAACAATCGAATCTTTGTAAAAAATTGCAATACATTTTTCAAAGTTGTTATTTCAATTATTGCCGAATGTTAATATTTCACAAAATTTAATTTAATGAAAAACTATCCTATGGACGGAAAGAAGTGGTGAAACGTTTTTTATCCATTCGCATGATAAAACTGTAGCATCATGAGATAATAAATAAAATATATAAACAATGGTAATAGTTAGATATAAATGGTTTCAAGCTATACATCAATTACTCCTTTTAAAAAATATACATATTAGTACTTTTGAGAGACACTGAACAATTAATAATTCAATAATAAAAGAGATAACAGACTTTTTTTTTAAACCTCACACTGTCAATCTAGAAGCATTTTATACATATCAATATAATTACATGTTTAATATCTATTCTTAATGTTAGGGTCTTTATCACTTTAATATGATATATTTCGCTCAGATCACAGTAATTTCCAACTGAAATACGAATAGGAGTTACATGAAACTGCTCTCTCAATGAAAAGGTAACTTATTTAATAAACTCTTTGTTTAATAAATTGAATAATGTATGTACAAATCTTGGAAAATTCTAAAATTAGCAATTAGTGTATTTTAAATTGTCGACATAATGAAATGATGGTAAAACATCAATAGATAATAATAACAATACTAATAATAATAAATAACAATTTTCTCTGTGGAAGAATTTTATTGAGACCAGCTCTATGTAATTATTTTGCAATAAAATAAAAATAAAAGCCTAGGATGGCGTTTTATTTACGATATTGTTGATAATTGCAATAGTTATAATCTTTTAGCGTTGCACGACATTTAGAGATTCATTATGATCACTACATTTGAATTATGAAAATTACTTGGCACGATCAATTGCAAAATACGAATCAAATATTAAAAATATCTTAAAACCTAATTCAATTAAATGAAAAATTATTTCTATCAAGTTGTTTTCCTATATGCTTACTCCAGTTTGTTGGTTTTCGAATAACGTTGAACCCAATTTCAATTCCTTCCAAACAATTTTTCTTTGACTTTTTCTAAATATTATATTTTACAAAGAACAGCGACTTGTCTTCATCCTAACGCTACTAGTCGACTAGAGACTTCGTTCTGAACAAAGTTTGTTCCTCGTTCAAGGTATTATACGGATAAATTCATACAAAGAATGATCCATAAGAAGAAAATACACAAGCCCATTGAAGGCGCCCCAACATCACGTCGATATACTAAATGCGTATGAAAGCGTCTAACTTATCGGACCTCTCTGTTCTTTCATACTTTCAGGGCTCTACTTGATAAATGAAAGGGAAAAAATTCTGCAATTTCCATAGAATCTCCATATTGTGTCCTTCTATCGAGTCTCAGTTTTTGAAAAAAAATTGTCAGAACCGTTTAGGCGTCATGCTAAAATATGTTACATTTTCAATACTTGAGATAGGCCTTACGTGCATAATTTTACTTTTTACATTCATTTTACTTATCTCAACTTCGAAATGATCAGCCCTTATCCAAATGCACCAAACTTTAGATAACACTATGATAAATTTACAGTCTAAATTTGAGTAAGAAAATAATTTATCCGTATAATACCTGGATAGTTTCAACTAATCAATAATAACTATACGCAGGAAAAACAAAGTTTTATATCACCAACGAGTTAGAATTATTTTAACAGTGTATACGGGGCAAAATACGTATACCGTTCCCACCTAAAAATTTTTTTAATGGAATAAACTTTGACTTAGTCATACATTTAGTAGACCTGCATTCAAATACCAAACCATATGCCCAAATAGTTAGCAGTTCACAAAATACAGGCGTCCAAAATTCTGCCTTTTCCACGTACATTACTACCTATCCGATTGGAGTTTTATTATAGTGTTTTGGCCAAATTAGAACAATACAATGTTTTCATTCCACTTTTTCCTTCACCTAATTCAAAACAAGATAAAAAAGCTTTTTTTTAAGAATTTTTTTAAAAGTACACTTTGAAAAAAAAATTAATTTTGGTGTTGATTTTAAAAATAGTATTATATAGTATAATAATATAGTAAGCAACCGTTCCGAAGGCTGCGTGATACCAGGGAGTGGTGTCTCAACCGGTACTCTAGGAAACCGGACGATTTCCCTGAGTTACCCTCGTTGTAAGTGCAGTTCAAAATAATCGAACGCGCAGGGCTTTCGTCGAAATCCTCTAGGGAGAGTTGAGACACGTGGAAATCGTTTTTGATTCTGTAGGGCAAACCGGAATACGGAAGTCCTTTTTAGCGCGCGATTTTCAAATAGCAACCTATCACAACGTTGCATCTATGAATTGAGGTCAGGTTGTTCTTACAACTTTTGATACGCGCATGCCTTGTCAAACATATTCAAGTCAAGTGGTGGCGGTTCACGTGTCTCAACTCTCCCTATAGGATCTCTAGGCTTTCGAAAATGGGTCGGACAACAATGCCGACTACCCTAGAGTTGGGGAAGCCAATCAAGACAGTCAATACGATGGACCGGCAAAATCTCAATACTCTTGAGTGAATGGATCGATTGTGGGATGATCTGCTGGAGTGCTACGATACCAGTATGGCTCTTGAGCAACAAGATTACATGCCGCCAATGCATGCTCTGTAGTACGAGAAACACTCAGAGCTCTAGCATTTTTCGCATTAACTTCTGCGGAACCGTGCCGACGACCTACGGAAAAGTGATTATATAAGCGGAGCGCCTACCCTACCGCTGCCAGAACAAGCCGATAACAGAGAATGAGAGGCGATACTAAGACTAACCGCAGACAGACATCCAATAGAGGAAGAGCGATTCATTAGGACCAGGATGACGCGCTTCGTCGAGGTTTTTCCGAAGAATCCGACCTCTGGATCGTCAATTTTAGTATCTGTGATGCAGCGAGAACTTTGATGAATACTAACCGTAAAACAAACCCAACGGCTGATCATAAGAATAAAAGACACATACATCAACTGCGCATAAAAATAGACCGGGCGAGACAGTACACCTCCCACATTCAGTGTGTGATTGACTACATAAAATCTGAAAGGAAGTTCACGACCAGGGTCCGACACTTTGCGCGCCAACTACGGATCCGTTATCACACACTCAACAAGTCAAAGCTGCAAATCATCAGACAGCATATTTCTGACAGAATACGGTTACTATCCGACTCTAGCAGAAGTCTAGAGCTGAGAGAGAGGTCCTTTAGAGAAAATAAACGGGTTTTCTCTGACCAATCTTCCGACTCATCTGAGACCATCTAGTTACTGCCGACCACCCGCCCAAGTCAGAGGAGGTCAAGGCATTTTGGAGAGTAGTCTATGAAGTCAAGCATCTACTAAAAGAAAACACAAAGAACATAAATAGCTTTAAGGAGCTGTGCAGTGCTTTCACAACACCTGTGGATGAATGCCCACCTATCACTTCCAAAGAGGTGAAAAAATATAAGGAGGCATGCAGAACTATTCCGCTCCGAGACCAGATGGCATCAAGACCTTCTGGTGGAAGGAAGCACGGTGAAACTTCTGAAGATGGGGAATTTATCTGACCCTAAGAATTACAGTCCAATATGTAACTGGTCTGAACACGCTGTTTGAGATCTTTGCAGCTGCCGTAAATGATAGGATTGTTTGGACAATCAGATCTGTGTGTCCAAAGATGTACGAACAACGCGGCTCAAAAAAAGGCCTAGCAGGACACCGGAATAACCTGCTTATCGATAAATTAGCCTGCAAAGACGTAGCATCTTACCAACGCTGCCTGTCGATGTCCTGGATTGACTACCGAAAATCTTCCGATTCAACCTCTCATAGACTTATCACCTGTTTGTTGGAAAGCTTAAGGGTTCATCCACACATAGTGAGGTACATAGAGAGATTAATGCCGCTTAAAAAAGTTAGATTTACTATCTGATCTAGAAAACACCGTGTGAGAACTAACAACTTCATTTTTCAGAGAGGCGTCTTCAGGGCGACACCATTTGCCCTCTCCTCTTTTGCCTCACATTTTTGCCACTATCTCTCGCACTTGTACATTCCCATTCGAGGAGTACACTCGGGAGATTGGAATGGAGTTTGGGTCAGAAAAATATGCCCAGGTTGTTTTAAAGTGAGGACGACTTAACGGAATCCCCGAAAACCTAGAGCTCGTGGGAAGAAGCGCTAAATGACACCTTGGCACTGGGTAGAACTATACATACCTGGGCGTGCCACAGAGCCGCATTCAGGACGTAATTACTATAAATAATGTTCTCCAATGCATATGCAAACGTCTTATCCGACAGATTTGGGCTTACGAACTGTCAGCCAGAAACAAAGTATCTGCAACGAACATGCTTGCCATCCCGGCAGTACTCTATTCATTTGGAGTGGTTCCATAGACGAAGGACGAGCTCAGATCCCTTGATATGCGGTCACGAAAGGTTATGCACATGAACAAAAGCATGCACCTTAAGTTTTCTGTTCCGCGACTTTTCATTTAACGCCGTTAAAGTGGTCGCGGAATACTTAATCTTGAATGTCTTTATAACAGAATTATTCTGGGTACAGCACATATAGTCGCAAATCGACGAGACCCTCTTCTTAAGATGGTCAGGAAACACGGAGAAGTAAGCAAAGGTGCGTTTCTCTACAAAGCATTGGTACTTACTCCTGAAGGCGCGGATGAAGAAATCACACGAGAAAAACTTCCGCGAACAGCTCCTCGACAAGAGGATGCACAGCAGCTTCCAAATCACCCGGATTCGGGCACGGAGGATTTCATTTTAGCGTGTAAAGATGTTGTAATTTTCACTTTACCATACCATCGCCACATTCTGAGCCAGGAGCAAGTGATTTAATTTTTTAGAATTATCGACGATTTATTGGGATTAGATTTTTAAATTGGAAATGAGCAACAATCAAGCATGCTTTTACTCAGTCTTCCCGAAAGCTGCAATAACCATCGATGTGCCACCGTTGCTCGTACTCAATCACCAGATCCAGAAACTCTGAAGCAGAAAATCCTTGTTGAAATGGTCACCAGGAAACAAAAAGTCCAGGAAAGTGATTTTTAAAAGCCATATATGTTTCAGTGTCATCAATGCAAAAGAGCTAGTAACATGGCTGCAGAGTGTCAAAAGAAGAAAGAAAAGGCCTCCGTTGCTGAGTATCAAGCTTTTCTAGCATCAGCAGAAGAATCCATTGCGCTTGGAGCAGGAATCGACTCAAAGAAGGAAAAATGGTGCCTTGATAGTGGATGCACTTCGCATCTATGTGAGGAAGAAAATATTTTCATAAATTTCGAAAACATGCAACATAAGAAACTACACCTCGCTAGTGATACATCTACGGACGTTAGAGCGAAAGGTACTGTTAGAATAGTGGTTCCAGGCGGGAAAACAGAAAAAAGTATACATTTAGAAAATCCAAAATCCAAAGGTTACCGAGTGTAGCTATCAACCAATCAAAGAGTAATCACTGCCCGAGGTATTATATTAATGAATCATATATATAATTAAAAAAAAAGTTAAACAACCACCGCAGGGTCCCACTAAGAGCAACTGCCATCCAAAAAATGTCAATAGCCCCCAGTAGCACCGCGGTAAATCACACCTATGGCCACTTCTCGCAACCGTGAGATGGGTGGTCATAGGCAACGACGAAATCACAACGACAGGCCGGCGAAACCCTTGAGTGTCTTGAGGACACGAAGCGACCCCAGGATGACAGCTTTCTGCATCCATCTCGCAAGTGCCTTGGCATATTTTTGGCACGCGGGTATGGCTTTAAGGTTACGAACCAGTGATAGTTTCGCACCTCCGAGAGCACCTATCACAAGGACAATTACTTATACCGAATATTTTTGGTACAGTCGTTGTAGCTCTCTTTTAAGGTCTTGATACTTCTCTTTTTTTTCTTTCATATATATATATATATATAATTTAAAAAAAAAAGTTAAACAACCACCGCAGGGTCCCACTAAGAGCAACTGCCATCCAACAAAATGTCAATAGCCCCCAGTAGCAACGCGGTAAATCACACCTATGGCCACGTCTCACAACCGTGAGATGGGTGGTCATATGCAACGACAAAATCACAACGACAGTCCGGCGAAACCCTCGTGTGTCTTGAGGACACGAAGCGACCCAAGGATGACAGCTTTGTGCATCCATCTCGCAAGTGCCTTGGCATATTTTTGGCACGCGGGTATGGCTTTAAGGTTACGAACCAGTGATAGTTTCGCACCTCCGAGAGCACCTATCACAAGGACAATTACTTGTACCGAATATTTTGGGTACAGTCGTTGTAGCTCTCTTTTAAGGTCTTGATACCTCTCCTCTTTTTCTTTCTCCTTTGCAGTGATGTTGTATTCGGACGGAGCCGAGAATTCGATCACGAATATAGTTCGTTTCTCGAAGTCTTGGAGAACAATGTCAGG
>CAKNYM010020117.1:0-12461 GCA_932195095.1 Andricus curvator
AATGAGTGAAGACTTATTTTATGCATTAGAATTGTAATTCTAATTAGAAATTCTAATTAAAGTTTTTAATTTTTTGATATAAGAATTATTCCAATTAGAACGTTTTCTATTAAAAATTATGACTTCTAATTTAAAATAAAAATTCCTAATTTTGAAGGTTTCAATTAAAAATCATTTAACATTGAAGGCTTTTAATTAGAAATGGTATAATCTTTATCGGTTATATTCGATTTTGTTTAACTTCGCAAGCGTTCCTCATTTAAAAGATCAATTTAATAAATTCTGACATTATTATATTTTTATCGTTGCAAAATAATAGCAATGCTTTTATTTATAGCCCTGCAACCTTAACATTTATACATTTGCCAAGAAAAAAAAGTTTTGAATGTAAGTGAAAATTTAGTATAAGTTTCTGGAGTTAATTTTTACATAGAATTTATTGGTGCAGTTTACTTCTAACCTAGGATCAACATTCATTCATTTGTTTCAAATTATTTAATAAAAAATTGCTGTAAGAAAATGAAAATTTAATACATGTTTCTTTATCCATTTTAAAGAAACATTTATATCATCTTTACTTAATACACCGGAATGTGAAATATCAATTGGAAAAATAAATATTTACCTAATTGCAAAATTAAAATTAAAATTAATTATTGTGGCAAACCTTTAATATTGTCACTAATTTATTTTCTGTACAAATAAAATAATGATTGGAATTTCAAAAGTATTATCATTTTATATTAATTTGTTATTTTGTAAATCATGTCAGAATCCCTGCTTCTACTTTACCGATGTTTTGAGATAACATGGAGAAGCTGCAAGGATAATAGATTTAAAACCATTACCCTTAGAGCCGCAGAGCGACGATTGTACCTACAGAGAAAGAGTGAAGGAAGGTAGTACGAAGAGGGCAGTAGCTACGCACCGCACGAAAGTAGTTGCTATATATATTGTTCCCCCATTCCGCCGCCACTTGCCGCATCTAGGTGTATAATATCTTTGCTATGGCCCTCTTTGCCGCATGTCCAGCATCCTCTCGTCCGTTCTGAACCGATGCATCTCGCTGCTATGTGGCTAAAGCCTTGGCAGCTGTAGCATGATATCACCTCCGTTTTCTTTCGAACACGGAATACAATTTTATCAGCACATTTGATAAAAATCGTCTTTAATTGAATCACACGAATTTTACCAATCAAAATCTATCGGCAAAATTGATTGACGTTTCTGTCATATTTTCCTTAAAATTCTATCATACTCGTATCTCAATGCAAAGAGTCTTGTATCAAATCCAATGTTTCGGAGCCGCGGATATATCTATCAAATTCTTTATATTCAGAAATTATATAGTTTTCTGAAAATAGTTTCTCATTAAAACTCTATCAAATCTTGACCACACAAAACTTGTATCAAATACTAGTTTCAGAACTTCGGATATTCCCATCAAATTCTATCCATTGGAAAGTCGTATACTTTTCCATCAACAGCTTCTGATTGAAACTCTAACAATATTATCCACCCAAAACATGTATCAAATCTTATCTTTCAGAACCTCGAATGTTTCTGTAAAATTATATAAATTTACGAAGGTGGTCCCAAAAGTGAGTTTCCCTATTTTATTTTAGAAGAACTAAAAGATGTAGGAAGCTGTGAAAGGTCGAAAAATTTTCGTTTGGATCTAGTGGTAATACTGTAAAAATTTCAGGTCTCCAGGCTGCATTGTTTATAACCTATTCATTTGTGAACATGACTCCCTACCTTGAGCTCGGGTCCGATTGTGAAGTGCGTTCTGTGATCAAATTCCTGACGTAGGAAGGTGTAATCGCCGGTGAAATTAATCGACAAATTACTGCTGCTTATGGTGAAAGTGTCATGAGTGTTCAAATGGTGCGGGAGTTTTTTTAGTTCTATTATGAGAAAATAGGGAAACTTACTTTTGGGATGACCCTCGTAGTAAAATCTTATACTTTTCTATGAACAGCTGCTTATTGCAATTCTTTCAAGTTTTATTGGCCCAATACTTGTATCAAATCCTATGTTTCGGAATGTCCTATTCGTTTAGAAATCTTAAACTTTTCTATCAGCAGCATTTCATTGAAACTCTATCAAATCTCAACCGCATTGAGCTTTTGTTTCAAATCCTATATTCTAGAATATTTGAAGTCTTCATCCAGCTGTATCCGTCGAGAATCCTAATACTAATCGATTAACAAATTATCATCAATACTTAATTAAATCTTATCTATACAAAACGTGGATGAAATCCTATCTTTCAAAATGTCGGAAATTTCTATCCGACTCCATCCGTTACGAAATCTTATACTTTCGTATCAGCATGTCCTTATTAAAACATTATAAAATCTTATATATACTCAAAACTTTTATTAAAGAATATTTTCAAAGATTTTAGAAATTTCTATCAAATCCTATCCATTGAGACATTTTAAATTTTTCTGTCCCCTGTCACGTCCCGAGGAAAGGCGAGGGTAGGTTGGCAATAGGGTAGGTGAGGGAGGTTAAATGGGCTGATTAAGTCAGGTTGGTAGAGCCTGACAATTTATATTATTGTGGGATCGTTTTCTCTTCATCAATCCAAGGAGATTGTGTAAATTCAGAATATACAACAGTAATTGAAATAGTAATTATTTATTAGAAAATGAGAATAGTAAAGGAATTACAGTTAATTAATAGATAAAAACTTACGCTACCTTTCAGTCTGAAAGGGCAAGAGAAGATTTGAATGTCGATGATATCCCCGATACGTTGTAGAATATCGACGGAATTCTACCCGGTGTTTTAATTGATTTGCACGAGTAATCCGAAATCAATTTATACGACAACCGAAAGCCGATGGGATTTTGTTTACTCTTAGAACTCCGTACTATTTCATGATGGATGCGACTTGTACAGAGTGGTTCTTCGTTGAGGAATATTTCACAGTGTTCAAAATATCGCGACTTAACCCAAGCGGTTCGTACTTCAGAGTTTAAGTTAACAGTAAGACTGCTCGAAACGTAAAGACAATCACCAGGGATGAGTCTGGGGTTTGTATAGGGAAAAGCTTCTTCAAAAGTCACGTATGAATCGCTAAAGTTACGAATGGCACGTACAATTCTCCAAAGTTACGAAAGGCACGTACGATTCAATAAAGTTACGAACGGTACGTACGAATCGCTAAAGTTGCGAATGGCACGTACTTGCTCATCCATAATTTATCTGATGATTCAGGTTATTGACTGTTTTGATTCATATATTAATTGTCGATGGATGATTGATTCTTTTACTCTTTTCTTGCTCTTGCATGACCAGTTTCTTAATTCTAAATAATAGTTGTAAACACAAGCAATATGTGTTTGCAACTATTTCGTTACATTGTTTATTTGTGTAATTATTCGATTATAATTAGTTTATATACTATGATGGCACATAATTCAATTATCCTTTACTAGGAGGATATAATATGTAGTGTGTTAATTTAATTACCTGAGCATCTCTGTTTTACCGACGGTTAGGTAGGTCGGTATGCTCACGGTATTACATCGCTAAGTAGCCGGTGCCTATTTCCTTATCCACCGTCGCTCATTTATCACTGGTCATGTATAGTTAAGTAGTTGCGGCCAACCATATAAGTAGTTACCTACTATGATACGTTTACCATTTGGTGTTACGACAAAATTTAAAAATTTTGAGGATGTAACAGTCCTCCCTCCTTAAAATCATCATCGTCCTCAATGATTTTTAATTTTTTCGAAAATTTGTATTGGGGCTCCTGAGTGCTATTTTCAGTTAAAGTTTTCTTGCTCAAGATTTTTGACCTTGATTATTGGATATTTCATAGTGATAATTGTATACGTGGTTTTACGTACTTGATCACATATCTACAAAGATTGGTGTGCTTTTCTTTGAGGTGCATGCCGTAGTTTCAAATCAGCCAGTTTGTATTTAATAACATTAAGAACTCCCAGTTTACTTTTTACATGAGCATACGCATATATAGAACCTGACTGAACTCTACAATTTACTATCAATCACATTCTATATACATATGTTTATATAGGCACTCGTTCGCCATATTGATGTGACACGTGGTTCGAGATGCGATAGGATGGGTGTGGTGTTTTATTCTGCAGGAGGTCTTCTAATCCTTATCGCGGTCGGATTACATTTCTCGAGCCGGCGGCCATCATGATTAGGGACGTCGCTGTGGGCGGTTGTAGTTTCACCTGCTTATCAGCTTCTCACTCTTCATTTTATTCGAATGTGCGGCGTTCCTTTTCGTCATACAGGCGGATTCTCGCTTCTAAGCTAGTGTTTCACTTACTTCGGGCGTTTACATCTAATACAATAGAAAGTTATGTTAATGTTTTAATTAGATTATTAGCTATGGGTATTAATTATAGTAATTTTGATGTCAACTCTCTCGAAATTAACATTTTATAGAAAATTTATTTATTTTCTTAGCCCACCTTAACGAATTCTCTCAATTCATCACATCAATTGCTTAGATAAATTACTCACTTATGCCTTTTCTTAACAGGAGCATATATATAATATAGAATTTTTGTTTTCTTGCGTTTACTAAAACATTTTAATTAAACTCTTGGTTTAGAGAATTAATAATGTCGAATACCCAATAGTGATTTTATGGCTTGCTATGTAATTGTATAACAACAACAGTTTGCTTTTTAAGATTCTGCAATGTGAATGTAATCTTTATCCATATTATGGAATTTGTCATTGATTATAATTTGTAAGGGTAGGATTTTGAAATGGTAGGATTTTGGGGAAAGGAGTCAGTTGGTCCGTAAAACTAGAATTTACAGATCTTCTTTCATTGCTTTCCAGAGTGGTCTTGAGGTGAGTCATTGAGGTTAACATGGATTTCAATCGCCATATTCTTATCGTGTTGAAGGCGTTTCCTGGCCGGTGAGATCTTATCACGAAAGGATTAAATTGCATGTGAGGAGCAGCCACGATCACCCGTGTGGAAAAATTTCGTGGCAGTCTTGAATCATGCTAAAGCCAGTACAGTTTTTCTCAAGTCTGTCTATTCACGCAATACTAGCCTGGCGCTACACTGGCGCTTTCTAGTTTTACTACGTGTTTGATTCAAACCTTTCTGCTGTCTAGTCCCATTCTTGGCGCTATCTAGGAGTTCGTTACGAATTTGAATATATCAAGATTGTCCAGATTTTAGCTAGTTTCTAGATAGAATCACGGTTTGGACTTAAACAAAAATTACAGAGGTGAATTCAGAAAATAATCATTTTTGAATAAAAGATTTGGGAAATTACAATACACAATTGTACAAATGCCCAAGCAATAATTAATTGTAGAGTTGAAGGTGATAGAAACCTTAATACAAGAACTGCAGTTTCAAGAACGATTTTTTGACGAATGTTTAAAAACATTTTGTTTCAATTGAATTATATAGTGAAGTTATAATGAATTTATATTGAATTTATAATAATTATAATATGTATAATGCTATGTATAATATTTATGATATTCCAGAAAATCAAATATTATTATAAAATATTTATTTAATTTATTTTAATTATTTATTGATTCCATAAATGATAATTAAGCCTAACGTATTGATTATTTGAAATAATAAACAATCATTATTTCGTAGCCTAGTCGCAAGTAACATCATACAAACTTTATTTTTTTCAATGATTTATTCACAAATCAAGCACTTTTAATGTTTAAAAATTGTTCATGTTTTATTGAAATAAATGTTAGGATGTAATGCATCGAAATTCATGTCCGACAAAAAAGAAAAAAAATTTAACTTTTAGATGGCCGAGGTGTTAAGGCGACGGGACAAAGTTACAACAATAGAATAGGAAGTTACATCAGAAGTTCGACACCCGGCGTATGTACAAGAGATTTGCGGAAACTCATTTCTTCATTTTTTTGTGTACAAAAACTTTTTTTATATTTTTAATTAACTGCAAAATCTATATATTGGACTTTTATGGCATAAAAAATAATTATATTATTTAATTAATAATTATTTTTTATCAAAATAGCCGATCTGTCTAGAAACTAGTCGATCCGAGCGTTACATCCCAATCTAGCCACTGGACAGTCAGCCTGTGGCGCGCCAATGTCGACTCAAGGCGGACTGGACAGAAACAGTACAGCGCCACGAAATTTTTCCACACGGGCAGATGGTGCCATCATCATACGAAGTTAGATGTGAGATGTTTTTTTGCATAGAGTTGGAGATTCTTTTTCCGGGGGAAACAGCCTTAAGGAGTCCAATTACTAGGATGATGCGGCATGATGCCATGTCGATATCATGTTCCGGTTCCATATATTTGTTTCTTCACGTCTAGCGAAGATTTTGACCGGAAAATTTTTGGATTTTTATTTTCCGTCCTCCCTCCTTAGAAGGGTTCATCGTTCTCGATGAAAATGTCTTCGTTTTAGTAGATATCGAAACAAAGGTGCGACCTGTGTGGTGTAGACCCCTTGTCACTTGAATAGCTGAGCGAGTGATTACTTTTTCTGTTTTTCTTGAGAACTTTGCAACTGACTGAGTATAGGGATTAGGAAAATAGGAAATTTCATCAATCTTGCTTGATCACATGTAATTTTGGCACATCCCAGAGTCTAATTAACAGCACTTGTTATTGCTGTCTGATTTTTTGATATTTCATTTAATTCGGAATGAGTTTTTCATTTGTTTGATAATATAAAGGCTAAAGTGATTATTTCGATTTTTAGAGATTGTGATCTCTTTCATTCCATTAAAATGTGGTTTGCTTTGAGAAAATTCGAAACGATGAGCTGGTGTACTTGTCAGTATCAATTTTACTGTGCTTTATCGTGCTAAACTTCAAAATTCCTATAATTAATTTTTATTCCACCTACAAAACAATATGGACCAAGTCAATGCGTTCACTTTTCGAAAACCTGCATACAAATTTATACGAAGAAATTTGCATAAACACTGTTTGCAATTTAGTTGAAATATACAAGGTTGTATATTTTATATTAAATATAATATATAGGTTGGTATAGCAGTTTGCTTAAAATTCAAAGTGCTCTAATTTCTTTAAATCTTGTCAAATATTCGCAGTTGAGGTAATTGATTCAATTGCTTTTCGTAATTAAAGTGTAACTTTTTCCTAAAATTGGTCGAAATTTAATGTGAGCACAGTTAATAGTAGATTAGATCTGATATTTATTTAGCGTAATTGAACTTTTGACTTTAAAGTCAATTATCTTTTTGCTTAACTGGTAGAAGTTGCACGGAAAAATAAGTCTTGGAACATTTCCTAGATTAGTGCTGGACTTTTGGACGGGCCATCATATTTATAAAGTCTCGTATACTTTCTATAAAGTCGTCATACATTTTTATGGAAAAATAAAGAAAAGTCATGGAAGTTTTCACGCACAGTCAAGGTACAACAGTCTTGGAATTCTTATCAGACACTTTACAAAGAAAATGTATACAGTCATGAAATGGCTATAAGAAAACTCTTCATATTTTTAAAGACTTGAATTGAATAAGTGCGTGATTCAGAAACAAAGAACTCGAATACGAGTCAGGGAAACACTGCATGACTATCTGCGAGAATGTGCAGAGGCGCGCTCAGTGGCGCTCAGTGACAAATTAACATTGGTATGAGTGTAGTATCGCCAACTGCGATACCACGCTGAAAGCACCAGTTCTCGTAAGATCACTGAAGTTAAGCATTATTGGGCGCGGTTAAAACTTGGATGGGTGACCGTTCAGGAATACTGCGTGCTTTTGGCCCGTCGGGGGTGTGGTGGGCCCACATTGGTAGTAAATATCCACCTAGAAACACTACCCGAATCGGGTAGTGAGGCAATGAACTTTCGAGTTTAAACTGCTAATCATTTTTTTTTTTATGAGTGTAGTAGACACTGGATGAAGATTCAGTACTTCCAAACCTCGGATCTTTTTTCATTGTGCATGCGTCAAGTCGGCAACCAGATTGGTTACCATTGGCTTGCTTATTTAAAATGATTGAATGTGCAAATAAATTGTTTACAACAAAAAGTGATTGTAAAACGCATAAAGATATTAAGAATGATTTAAAATGATTATTTATGATGAAAAAGGTACGCCTTTTTTCAAATTTAAAGTCGATCGTTTATTTTTACAACTAGTCGCATGAAGGATTTAAACCTCCAAGATTTAGATTAGGTGAACAATTTCATTCACTTGCTATCTTATTCTGCTAGATATCAAATTCCTTTAACAAAGTTGCGCGATTGTTTCTTAAACGAACATGTACAGGCTTCAAAATTTTTAGTGCTATTATGTATTCCTACGTCTTTCTCAATCTTCGCGATATTACTTATAGTAAACTTATTTCTATTCAAAATAAATTAGAAGATGGCTATTATTACATTGCCAAAAAACTGGATGTAAGCAGATTTTATTTTCAAGTTTGTATTTCTGTATATAAAATATTTATAAAAATATAAAAATAAAATATAAGAATGTGTCTCACAATAGAATAAAATGTGTTTGTTTTTCATTACAAAAACATTTACATAAAAGCCATATTCACAATTATGATTTTAGTAAATAATAAAAAGTTGTTTAGACGTTCATCGAGTTACCACTAATACTTCTTGAAACACTGAGAGGTCCCTGAGATATTACGAATCGAATATCTGGGTTACTTTTTTTTCAAAAAGATACACAACAATTATTCAAACAATTTCCTTATTTATTTCACCAAATTTATTATTCTGATATGGAATCTAAAATACCCTTCGTGGATTGTTGTTAAAATTGCTATTTCTCATAAAAAATTTCATTTAAAATAACCATTTTTTTAATATCAATCTACAAAAAGTATTTTCGAATCTATCCCAATAATTCTTTCATCTTTTAAGAGTGTCAATGCAAGTAAGTTTTTGCCTGAGTTAAAAATTTTGTTTATCAATAATTTATTGTTATAATTTGGTAATTACATCAGTTTTATTAAAATGAATTGTTTATAACACTGCAACGTATAAACAGTGCGTCTCACACAAAGAGCACAAAGGACAACAAGTCTGATTTTTTGTTGATTTGTTATTAATTTCTTCAATTTAGAATCAAATTGTTTAATTTATAAAATAAAGATAACCCAATTTAATTTTTAAACAGAAATTTTATCATGTGCCGTAGTACTATATAATTATTTATTTACACTACATTGGTGTTTTGAAGCTAATAACATTTTCAACAGTATTCCTTGAGTCCCATTGTTCAGTATAAGGGATCTATTTTTCCAAATTAGTGATCCCCTATTGAACCAGACACATGTCTTTTATTAATTCAAAGGATCGAACTCCTTAAATGTATTATTTTAACAAAATAAACTTTTCAAACATTCAAGTTAATTAATTTCCTTGACCTCAAAAGGTACAGCTTGGTACATCTGTTTGATTCAATGAGCTCGATTAAATGAGATCTCTTGATTTAGGTAAAATATCCATATATATATATATATATATATATATATATATATATACAGGGTGTCCCAGTACTCAAAAAACATTTTTGTATTTTTTAATTCTAACAAAAAAATGGCGTCGAAAATAATTATAAAGAATTGTTGCTAAAGTTAATAATTACCGAGCAATTAACAATTAAAGATTAACCAATCAGAAGCACGCGTTAGAAGGTCGACAGTCCATGTGCCGTCGACAAGAGTGTGTGCATAAACAAGTTCAGTTCGTATAATTTCTCCTCCGTTCGCTTTTCCAGTAGGTTGTGACTCTCTGGTGTAACTTCACACGTCAACGAGATACAAAAATTGCAAAAAATATTTTCCACAATCAACCAAATTAGACAACATTCTCATGAGTTCTGTAAATTCCCTTGAATTTTGTAGAATTTTCGAGAATTCAGTGGGATTCTCCTGAATTCTGAAGAATTCTCTTGAATTCAGCAGAATTTTCTTAAAATCAGCGAAATTCTCTCTAACTCTGTAGAATTTTTCTGATTTCAGCAGAATTCTTTTCAATTCAGTGGAATTCTCTTGAATTTTGTATCATTCTCATCAATTCAGTATAATTCTCTTGAATTATGTAAAATTCTCTTGAATTCAGTAGCGCTCTTTTAAGTTTGGCAGAACTCTCTTCAATTCAGCAGAATTCTTTAACGTTCGGCAGAATTCTCTTGAGATCAACAGCATTCTCTTGAATAATGTAGAATTCTCCTGAATTCAGTAGAATTTCCTTGAATTTATCATAATTCTCTGGAATTCTGTAAAAATATCTCGTAAATTCAGTAGAATTCTCTTGAGATCGACAGAATTCTCGTGCAATCTGTAGAATTCTCTTGAACTGAGTAGAGCTCTCTTGATTTCCGTACTGCACTGAAATCATCAAGCATTTCATTATGACTCTTGCGTGTCGCATTTTTTCAATGGAATATCATTGACATTTCTTGTAACGTTCACAACGATGAAAATTGGAAAGACTAATGAATTTAAAAAAATCAAAGCTTATTCTAATGAATTTAGAAGTTTTTAAACATTTGTAATGAGTTCAAAAGTCTTCAAAGGAATTCTACAGATTGCACGAGAATTCTGCAGATCTCAAGAGAATTCTGTTCAACTCACGAGAATTCTGCCAAATCTAAGAGAATGCTACTGAATTGAAGAGAATTCTACAGACTTCAAGAGAATTATAGAGATTTTAAGAGAATGCACAAATAAAGAGAATTCTACGGTATTCACGATATATTTATACAGAATTCCACCAGTGAAGTTCTACCAGAGAGTCACAACCTACTCTTTGGTGCAACTTCACACTTAAACGAGATTAGAAAATTAAAAAGTATATTTTTCGTAGCAACCAAATTAGAAAACATTGCTCGACGAGTTAATGAACTTATACTAAAATGCATGCGTTTTTTTAAATCTGTAGAATCCTTCTGAATTCTTAGCATTCCGCAGAATTCTCCCGAGTTCTGAAGAAATAATTACTTTAAAATTTTTGAAATACCCTGAACGCTTTTGAATACATTGAATTATTTGGAATTTCAAGATGTTTAAATACGAAATGTATGCACTGTCGGTACCGGTCAAAAAATTGTCGGTACCTGTAAACAAAATTATCGGTACCGACAATTTTTTTACCAGTTTTTGAACCGTATATGAAATTCAAGGAATTCACTAAATTCACCCCTTGCAACAGCTCGTGGCGGTTGGATGGAGCCCCTGTGCCTGGTCTCAGAAATAATGTTGGTCAAACCCCTACCCCTTTCCAACACTTCTTAGGGGTGCAGAAGGCACCTCTGTGACTGGTCAATAGTTTAGAAGATGTGGAAAGATTCATAAATCCTATAAATTCTTCCGAATTTTTCTGAATTCTACTAAAATCATAGCACTTTTCCGTAGGTAGACCGAAGGAAGATGTACCCTTTATTTGAATTCCACACAATTCTATCAAATTCTATAGAAATACATTCGATACTTTTGAATTAAACAAAAGATTTTTGAATACACTATTCATAATTCTTTTCAAATTAATCAAGTTATTTTGACGGCTTAGCTACCACTGAATGAAGATGTAATCGTTATTTGAATTCTGCGGAATTTTCTCCAATTACGTATAATTCCCCTCAAAAGTTCTGAATTCATTTGAAGAATTTAAAAACTTTGAAGCAAGATATTTTCAATCGTCTTTTTCCCAACTTATTCAGTAGGTTTTTGACTCGAGAATCCAGAAAAGTGTGTTTTTTTTGACGGGAGACGTTTACGAGCTTTTAAAAGAGCGTGAATTGTTCAAAATTTACTATCTTGGTTTTTACAAGGGAAAATAAATTTGGAGAATTTGGAGTATTTGAAAATCTTTAAATTTCATATAATTTAATCTGTATTCTCATAGGTTGATTCAATAAACAAGTACATCTTCATTCACTGCTAGCTTAGCAGTCGCCTTTAACTGGACTAATTGTGAAAGAATTAGAAACACCGCAAAGTTTGTATCAAAACTCGGAGAATTCGGGAGAATTCGGAGGGATTTACAGTATTTAAAAGGTTGTGTATGCAAAGCTGGTACCGGTAAATGAAATCGTCGGTACCGGTAAAAAGCATGCTTTAAGGATAGAGCCTAGACTGCTGGCAAACATATTAAAAAATTATTTTTTCTCCCATGTGTTTAATGCTACGGTTTGATCCTCAATATCGGCCATCTTGCTAGTTGATGTCGCAGACTAAATGAAATTAGGAAAGTTCAGAGGTGAAACTGAACTTATTACTGTGATTATTCACAGAAGACGATTCAGAGAGATGCAGGGATAGGGCTTTGTCCAACATTATTTCTGTGGCCAGTCGCAGGACAGCCTTTCCGCCCCACAAAGTGTTGGAAAGGGTTAGGGGTTTAAAAAACATTATTTCTGTGACCAGACACAGGGGTGCTTTCCCGCCCATCGATGTGTTGGAAAGAGGTGGAAGTTTGATCAACATTATTTC